>JAVIAB010000106.1:19923455-20170955 GCA_032433765.1 Megaustenia siamemsis | reverse complement strand
TCTGGCCATGAAAAACTAACCAGTCTGGCAAAACAAGCTAATCGGTCAGGTCAACACAAATTAACCGGTCGCACCAAGACAAACCAACCAGTCTTGCCAAGTCAAAATAATCAGTATGGCCGAGACAAACTAACTGGCCTGGCCAAGACAAACTAACCGGTTTAGCCAAAACAAACTAACCAGTCTGGCCAAGACAAACGAGTCGGTCTGATCAAGACAAACTAACCGCTCTGGCCAAGATAAACTGACCAGTCTGGCCAAGACAGACTAACTAATTCTTGCCAAGACAAAGTAACCGGTCTGGCCAAAACAAACTATCCAGTTTGACAAAGAAAAACTAATCAGTCTGATTAAGACAAACTAACCGTCTGGCCAAGCAGGTAGTGATTGAAAATTGGAGGTAACCAGTACCTAAAATGCCTTGCAGAAATCGGATGTGTTGTGTCAAAAGGCGCAAAATAAATCGCAACCTGTTGTAAACGTCGAAACAAATCACATGCGCCATTTACAATTTCATTTAAGGGCGGACAATATACGAGATTAAAAGTCGTCGCCGCCAGTGCAAACAAGAAGAAAAGGGAGAGGAAGAAAAAGAAGATCAGAAAAGTAGAAAGAAAAGAAGAGCAAATTTAGGTTGAAATAACAATGGAAAGAAAAGCAAGGTTAATGGTTGTAATAATTATTGTTGTTTCGTCTTGTTAAGTAATTTAACTTAATGGACGTTATGCGTGTTTCCCAAGTACTTATGACAAGATTTGTTGTGTTTCTATGTTAACATTAATTGTCCTGTGTCTGGTCCTTCATTAAACTTGTCACTCATCATCTGTTATCATAACTTGACTGGCTGATAATCCCACATTTGTTAAGTGATGTGATTCCTCTTGAAAGTAGCCAATCAGCACCCAGCTCCAGGGGACACTCACCCAATGATTATGCGTTGTTTATTCTTGCTATTGTTGACATCCCTGTTATCACCGACTATTACTACTTCTACCGCCAATCAAAACATTCCTCACGGACTACACTCGTCAAATTTGCGTGTATCCATCCGCGAACTATCAATCAAAGCAAAGGGTGTGTAGATTGAGAAGAGGTGTATCATCAGGTACCATGCCAGCTGGAGTAGGTGATCATGTCTCTCCACAACTTTCAGTCTCTACAGTTGTTTATCAACACGTTGTTTATCAATACCCCCGTGTGGCTACATGGGGCCCACAGCAAGGGGAAATGAGAATGAAGCCACTGTTACCTGCCACGGATGTCGTAAGAGGCGACTAACGAGCTTTGAAATAATCACCTATGCATTCGACTAGGACGTGCACAGAGCTACCTTGTCAACAGTATTTACCGAGACATTTTGGAAAATGCTGTGACAAGTGGTGAAAGGAATTCCTATATGGGAAACTCCTGATTCCAATGAAACTGGTTCCGTTGATAGAATAGAACCGAAAAGAATGGAATAGAATAGTTTATCAATATTACAGGTGACTTTCTAGAATGTTACTATCTTAAGATTTCTGTCATCATTTCTCTCTTTGCCTTTATATTTGTAGAGAACATGAATAATATAATCGGGATTTGTTCACATTTCTTCTTTCCTGAAAACTTGAAGATCTCAGCGATATGAGCGACGACCACACACCCCGATATCTTCTTCTATTAATTCTTTCTCTCTCTCTCTCTCTCTCTCTCTCTCTCTCTCTCTCTCGCTCTCTCTCTTTCTCTCTCTCTCTCTTTCTCTCTCTCTCTCTTTCGCTCTCTCGCTCTCTCTCTTTCTCTCTCTCTCTCTCTTTCTCGCTCTCTCTCTCGCTCTCTCTCTCTCTCTCTCGCTCGCTCTCTCTCTCTCTCTCTCTCTCTCTCGCTCTCTCTCCTCCTCCTCCCAGTTATATCGACACTTTCGACCTTTCTATTATTTCCTGATTCCACGAAAATAATTATCATCTACCGCTTGCTTATTACAAATGATATCCAACTCTGAAGTTAATCCAACTCTGAAGTCAATCCAACTCTGAAGTCAATCCAACTCTAAAGTCAATCCAACTCTGAAATCAATCCAACTCTGAAGTCTATTCAACTCTGAAGTCTATTCAACTCTGAAGTCTATTCAACTCTGAAGTCTATTCAACTCTGAAGTCTATTCAACTCTGAAGTCTATTCAACTCTGAAGTCTATTCAACTCACGTTCCTCTCACCTTTAAGAACGTCATTGTTATACATTATAAAAACTGTCTTTTCTACTATCCTATTTGGGCTCTACTGAAAAAGCAACCATTTTACAAATATAACATTCACCTAGGCCACATAAATATCTCAAATTCTATTGTTCAAATTAAATGCCGATACCATGCACTATATATTTATCTATTCGGACTCAGTGTTAAAGGAACGATAACCTCTCCATTAACCAGATGTCATCATCGTCATTTAGTGCCGTCTCCGCATCGAAGGTAGACTACCATGGAGCGCCATTCCACGCTGTCTCTTGCTATGATTGTTATAGGTTGACTTGTCCATCTTTTGATGTTATTCGTCCATGTTAGTCTTGGTCTGCCTCTGTCTCTTTTACCTTGTATTTTCCCTTCCAATTATACTTTTATTAGGTTGTTGTGTCTTTTAACATGCCCCCAAAAATTTCATTTGTCTTGTTCTAATTGTGTTTAGTAGTTCTCTTTTCATTTTTAGTTGTTTTAAAACTTCATCGTTTGCTGAACTCCCTACAAAAAAATACTACACTACACTACACCACACCACACCACACCACACCACACCACACCACACCACACTACACCACACCACACCACACCACACTACACGACACGACACGACACCACACCACACCACACCACACCACACCACATCACACTACACCAAATCACACTACACTACACCACACCACACCACACTACACCACACCACACAACACCACACTACACCACACCACACCACACCACACCACACCACACCACACTACACTACACTACACCACACCACACTACACTACACTACACTACACTACACCACACCACACCACATTACACCACACCACACTACACCACACCACACCATACTACACCACACTACGCTATTTCTGTAATTAGTATCAATCTGCAAGTTATCAAGTTTATTATTTAATTGTTTGTGTTTTTATTGCTACAGTATATTTCATTTTTGTGTGTTTTATTTATCTACTTCATATTTTAAATTTATGTTATATTGTATTTTCTCTTCTTATCTGCAAAGTTAAATTATCCATTTTTTAAATGTTTTACTGTATTGACTCTTGTTATCCACAACGCGGAAATATTCCATCTGTATGTTTTATTGAATCTGTTCCTGTTACATACTATCTTATATCTCTTTGAGAACGAGGGGTCTAATCCCTGGAGGGTCAAAAGTTTTCTCTATCGGAGCTGAAATAACAATTTAGACCCGAACAACTCGTGGTGACTGCACTGGACAAGCGCGGCCTTTATTCTCCGGGTCCTATAAGATTTCCCGGCAGACTTTACTTTTTTTTGCAGAACAACGCCATGGTAAAGTCCTATGTTTCCTAACCCAAACCTACCCCGAACCCTAACTCTAAACTTAACCCTAACTCTAAGCTTAACCCTAAGCCTAACTCTAAGCATATCTCTAAAACTAAACCTAACTCTAAGCCTAACTTTAAGCCTAACCCTAACTCTAAGCCTAATTCTAAGCCTAACTCTAACCCTAATTCTAAGCCTAAATCTAACCCTAACTATAACCCTAACTCTAAGTCTAACTCTAAGTCTAACCCTAACTCTAACCTTAACCCTAACTTTAAGTCTAACTCTAACCCTAACCCTAACTCTAACCCTAACTCTAAGTCTAACTCTAAGCCTAACCCTAACTCTAACTCTGAGCCTAACCAAAGAATTGAAATAAAATGCGTTAGTGGTAATCATCACAGAGATAATTTTTAGTATTTGAGACATACTGAAGTTTTTTTTTTTTTTGTCCAAGGAAGACACCTTTAATTTACGACACTCAACTCGTAATTTACATTCAGTTCCATTTTTTAATTGACCGAATACTCCGACTCTTTACTTGTTTAGAGCTATCCCTGACACTCCATCTAAATCGAACACTAATTCTATACTCCTATTCCAAAATTCACCTACTGTCCGGCTTTGACAACGACTACATCAAAAATTGTTTCCGAATCCACAGTTCTGGAAAAAAATAAAAGCTGAGGAAAGTCTAGGACATAATCTAGACAGGCTGAAGTAGAGAAGCCGAGGGGGTCTCTTCGCGTGTGTATTAAAACAATATTCTCTTGTTGATGGAGAAAACAGGAGCGAGCTTTGGGAATGTTCCTTGGAGAGTTATAGCAGCGATCGGATGAACTTGGGTCGTCCAGAAGTGGGGTCTAGAGGAAACAAACAGGGAGTGAAGCAAGTTCGGGTCTGTAGCAATCTGGGTAAACATGGCTCTGAGCGGGCTGTGGTGTAGTGTGTACAGTTATCCTGTACATCTGACACGGACGTTAGCCATTGTTGAGAAGTGTGGCCGAAGATAAGGACTCTAGATGGAGAAGTTTGGTGGATGAGAAGATGCCTGGAGTCGTCACAGATGTTTGACGTTAATATTTTAGTTACCTACCATTCTATGAATAGATGTGTGTCCATATATATATATATATATATATATATATATATATATATATATATATAATATATATATATATAATAGATGTGTGTCTATATATATATATATCACCTGTTTGTCATGAATATTTTAATTATCTTGTTTATTTTCTCATTGCTGAAATGCAGCATGTATATGACTGTACATTCAAGTTTATTAAACAAAGAAAGTATCATCATGTGCCACACCTGTTGACGTAGGCGATCATATCCTTCACAATTTTTCTATCCCCAGGGCATCGCATCAGTTCTGTTGTTGATTGTTGTCCAAGCGATGACACCAAGCTATCTAGTATCTTCTCTCTTTGTCGCCCGCGATCTCTCCATCCCTGTATTTTGCCAGTTGTAATCAAATATAAAGAAGGCATATCTGCTAGTAGTATATCATTCGCGGTTACAACTAATCATTTGACAGCAAGGAGTGTCACGATCAATCACTCTTTTAAAAGTTTATTCTCAAATCTAAAACTATAATACAATCGATACGTGGAATTTCATTTTATTCTGTAATCTTGTACAATATGGCACATTGTAATCACTGCCATTAAATACAGAGTGTAGGAGTATAGGAAATGTAATATATTCGGCGCATATTCATAAACAAATTCACAGATCCAAAAGCTATAGCTTAAATGCCCCTTTTGTGAGTGGGAAAAAAAAATCAAATGTGATACAGTTATAGTTCTTCGAACGCCCAGGTATCACAGCAAACGAATTAAATTCCATAATTGCTCAACCGCCCGTGCCAGTGGAATCATTAGTATTAAAATCGAAATTAACATCATCGAATATCCAATCAAAGAAAGGTAACTGCAGTCCCCATCGTAGTAAACACAACACACGTCAAAAGAGATAAGGCGTATTAGCACCGAAAGTGAACGCAACTGAACTGTCCTTCGTCATATGATATCATTATTCATCGTTAGCGATCTTAATATAGAACCACCATCCGATGAAACACACAGCTCACGGTGTGCACAGGGCACTAAACTCAGTAACCTCGGCAGCAAACCAGATTTGGAATATGAGAAAACTGCAACAAGGAACACTTTTCAGACAGTGCCTCAATGGTTCATTGCCGCCAATCCGCCCTATTGACCAGAAGTCATATATATATATATATATATATATCACTGTAGTCTGAAGAAATGTAGTTTTTACAGAAGAATGTTGAGAATACCATGGACAACTAAGAAGAGTAGTGAAAACGTTTTGAGAGAGGCCAAAGCAAAAAGAGAGCTAATTTCCAATATTAGGAAGAAACAATCATCATTTTTGGTCATGTAATGAGAAGAAAACAACTGGAATATATTGTAACAACTGGGAAAATTGAGGGACGAAGAGATAGAGGGAAGCAAAGAGAAGATATACAAGACAGCTTAAGAAAATGGATTGGCAGAAGGTCAACAACAAAAATGATAAATAACAGTCGTGAACGAAAGTTGTGGAGACACATGATCACATACGCCAGGCGGCTTTGTACTTGATGATGATGATGATATATAATTATGTATGTATAATATTTACAAATATATATATTATTTACGTGTTTTATTTACATTTAAAAACGTTTAAAAAAATAGTAAATTAAATTAAACATGACTTAAGCTCCACAACTAGCGATGTCCAGAAAGCTACACTTAGAATTTCTCTACAGTCAGTACAATGCAGAGGTAAGACAAAAGCAGAAGCTGATATAATTAGACTGACTGTACATACGTTTTTAACGGGGTAGTGCAGTAATTTTATTTTACATATTTCCCGTTTTCATATATTTTTTTCCACAATAAATGTCAATTGGTCCCGTTTCGAGCAAAAGTCTCAATTTTCTCCCCGTTTTTAAGATCAGAAACTATGGACTTTAACTATATTTTGATCAATCGTAAACCATAGTCTATAACCTTATATGAATGGGATGGATGCCTGTAGTTTGTATAATTCTGTAGTGTTATTGTTCAGGAAGTATCGCATCAGCTGATACAACATTCTCTGATGTGAACAGTGTGTGGTTAAAGGGTAAACCAAGATCACAATGTGAACCAATAGAGGCTATGTAACTTGTAAGATAAAAAGATGTCATGAAGTGTATGAAGCGTTTATGATAATATGCTGACAGAACCAAATTTACTCTAAGATTATTGAAGGCAAAGAGCCTGACAGCAAGAGAGCCGGAAGTTGCCAGGGACTTGCTGCTGATGGTTTGAGCAAGGATAGGGGAGTCAGAACCATCTTAATCACACTGACTCTTCTCAGCGCCACCGTAAAAGACTAACCAGTCTAGTCCTGGCCAAGCGAGATCCAAGAGGAAAGGTAACCTTAAAAATGCCGTGCTGAAGTCGGATGTATCTGGCGGAGAAGCGCAAGAACACCAAAATGCAACTGTGATCGCGGCCTTATGCTATAGTAATGAGAACACCTGCGCGAAAAAACATTGCCTACGAAGCTAATTTTTTAGTTAGCTGAGTGGCAGTGTTCCCTAGCGTTTGGCTTTTCGTGGCAAGGCGCTGTGCCACTGAGTACGGGTTCGATCCTGCTTTGGTCCATTTTTTTTCTGTTGTTGATTATTTGTCAATTTTTCCGAGTGCTGTAAACATACCTCTTCCTGTGAATTGATTCGCTGATTATCGCCTCGGAAGTTTCCCTCTAGAATAATATTCATTTATTATGATTGGTCTACAACGTATCTACGACACGTTAACATCCTTTTAGGGCGAGTGACAAAGAGGTCTATCCGTTCCTTTAGTAGTCATTTAGTTGTCATTTAGTAGTCATTTAGTAGTCATTTAGTAGTCATTTAGTAGTCATTTAGTAGTCATCGCTGAACGCCAGAAAGAGAATGGATTACTTCATATGGGATAAATTCATCGTAAGGTCGTGGTGAAATAAAGTTGATCTTTCTTCCCATCATAAGCCGCGATAGCTCAGTGGTTAGTGAATTGGACTACAAAGGACAAGAGGTAGAGTTCGATCCCAACCGACGGCTTTCACTTCACCCAGCCGTTAATGGGTACTGGATTTTTCTCTGGGTAAGTAAAGCGGCACGGGCGTAATATCGACCACATTACACTAAAAAATAATGTGCCAAAGGTCTGTAAAATGTATGGTCACTAACACCATATTCCCTATACACCACTTGGCGTGACGGGGGTACTTTATTTATTTTTTTTTAATTTTTATTTTTTTGAACGCTTCCCTTTCTCTTCATTCTATAAACCTTGGGATGGTTGGGGCAATGCTTACAGACTTCATCAACTTTCTTCATTAATATCTTTTTCTGTCTGTCTTTGGATCTACGATGCTGAGACCTGTCCATTGTTTGATGTCATCTTCCCATCTCTTTCTCTTCTACCTCCTCCTTTCACAGTCCCAACATAAGTGCATTTGCCAGGCTATGTGGTCGAGCTACTTGGCCAAACTATTTCATTTTGCGTTTCTTCACAATAGTCAAAACACCACTCTCTATCCCAATAGCTCGCTGTTAATCTTTATACAAGTTTTTCATCCGTGATATGATCTATGTAAGAGTTTCCAAAACCTTATTATAGATAACATTTCATCTCCACAAACTGCATTTGCTTCAGTAACTCTACTCTAAGTTCCCAAGTATCACACGAGCAGATAAAAATGTATAGGATACGAACCAGGCTGATTGTAGAGCCAACAATGATTCTCCTATGTCTCGGAATAGGTTTTAGCCTTGCAAAGGTTGCTGTAATTTGTGCTATCCCAGCTGATATTTGTTGACTAATGAATCCTAAGTATTTAATTTTATCAGCTATTTTCAGTGCCATACACATCATACGATCTTTAGTAGAAAGAGCCACAGTGATGAAGACATATCTGTACCTTTGTTTCATCATTTATATCAATGTGTTTGACAAAGTAAAGCACCAAGAAATAACCACAATTTTTGGAGGCAGAAACGTTGACATCAAAGATCTAAGAATAATAAAGAACATGTACTGGCAAGAAACAGCAGCCATAAGAACTGGAAATCAATTGTGAATTTTTCAACAAATAAAACAAGGTGTTAGGCAAAGTTGTGTGCTGTCACCATGTTTATTTAACAAGTTAGTGAGATTATTTTAAGATTCATAAGGGACATGTCTGGCATAACAATTATAAGTTATATATAAAATAAGGTATGCTGATGATACAGTCTTAATCGCTAAGAGTAAAAATGAGTTAGAAGAAAGACATTGTATTTAATGCAAAAATAAAAGGACTCAATAACAAAAAGACAGAAGCAATGGTTGCAACAAAGAAAAATGCATCACCGCAATTCACATTAAAGACAAGTGGAACAATATTAACACAGGTAAAAGAATTTAAATATCTGGCAACAATGTTAACCTCAGATGATAGATGTACAACAGGAGTGAAATAGCTCAACCAAAACAGCTTTCCACAGAATAAAGAAGATACTGTGCAAACCATTTTTGACACTCATCGTCATCATCATGTACCCTGCCGGTTGGCGTAGGCGATCATGTCCCTCCACAATCCTCTATCTACAGTGCATCGTATCAGTTCTGTTGTTGACTGCCTTCCATGCCATGACACCAAGCTATCCAGTATTTTCTCTATTTGTCGTCCGCGATCTCTCTTTCCTTTCACCTTGCCAGCTGTAACCAAGTATTCCAACTCTCCTCCTCTCATGATGTGCCAGAAAAATGTCGACTGCTTCTCTCTGATGTTTTTTAAGAGCTCCCTTTTTGTGTTGGCCTCCCTGAGAACTTCCTCATTGGTCTTTTTATCTGTCCAGGGAACTTTCAACATTCTTCTGAGAAATCCCATCTCTGTGGCTTCCAACAGTCTTTGACACTGGAAACAAGGAAAAAAGACTTCTTAAATGTCATGTATAACTAGTTTTAACATATGGATGTAAATCATTGACAATAGGACAACCGACAAGAAACTTACCAGAGGCTGTAGAATTGTGGTTTTATAGAAGAATGTTAAAAATGCCATAGAGAGTTAAGATAAGTAATAATGAAAACGTTGTGAAAGAAGCCGAAGCAAAAATAGAGGCAATTGCCAATATTAGGAAGAAACAATCATAATTTTTGACCATGCAACGAGAAGAGAACAGCTGGACTATATTGTGCCAACTGAGAGAAATTAAGGGACAAAGAGATAAAGGGAAGCAAAGAGAAAAGATACCAGCCAGCTTAAGAGAATGGCTTAGCAGAAGGCCAACAACAGAAATGATAAATAACTGTCGAGATCGAAAGTTGTGGAAAAAATATGAAAGGGCTGAAAGTTGTTATCGACTTATAACTAATGGTTTGTGCCAGGATCGGTCAACCAGAAATTTGCAGATTCTACTCCATCTCTTCGTGGTGCCCCTAGAAACAGACCAATCAATGCATTCTGGCCAAGTGAGTAGCGATCGTGAGGAAAGGCACCCAGCACTCAAAACCCCATACTGAAGTCGGATGTTTTGGGCCGAAAGACGTAAATAAAACAGAATCTAACTTCAAATAAGAATACAACTTTTACGGATGGGTGACGAAGAGGTCCTCCTATTTCTTTAGTCATTGGGTGAAACACACAGAGAAAGAAAGAAAACAGAAAGAAAAAAAAGAAAGAAAGAGAAAGAAAGAAAGAAAGAAAGAAAGAAAGAAAGAAAGAAAGAAAGAGAGAAGACAGAAAGACAGAAAGAAAGAAAGAAAAAGAAAGAAAGAAAGAAAGAAAGAAAGAAAGAAAGAAAGAAAGAAAGAAAGAAAGAAAGAAAGAAAGAAAGAAAGAAAGAAAGAAAGAAAGAAAGAAAGAAAGAAAGAAAGAAAGAAAGAAAGAAAGACATAAAGAATTTGAACTCTTAATTTAATGCCTGAAAGTGTAAAACAGAAGCAGACTATCTTGAACTGAAATATGATATTTTTGTGCTAAATCAAACAAGAGTGTAGTGCCATCCTTGAACTGAGTTATTCCCCTTCTATATGATAATGTATGCCAGTATACGATCGCAGGATAATTGTTGCTTCTTGCAAGTGGTCGCTGTGATATCATGGTGTGTCTGCTTCTTCAGTTAGTTCTATAGTGTTGTTAGACCCACGTGTCTTTGGTTACGAGCATCTAGCCCTCACCTTAAGCTCAGATCTCCATCAGATCAGTTTTGCGCCAACAGATCTTCATCCCACAAGATTTCCGTTCAGAAGTAAAGTTATGGTTATGGTTACGGTTACGGTTACGATTATGGTTAGTCGAAGGTCCCGATATCACTGCAACGGAATTAAAATCCATAATTGTTCAACTTTGTACACAGACATACGACTAATATGTAATTTGTACTGGGAGCAAACAGCAATAATAAGATATAACAAGGAGAACTCTACACCCATGGACATAAAAAGAGGAGTAAGACAAGGATGCATCTTATCACCAAGCTTGTTCAATCTATACGCTGAGCAAATCTTTAAAAACATCTCAGAGATACCAGGCCTAAACATTAATGGAAAGGTAATCAATAACCTAAGATATGCTGATGATACTGTTCTACTAGCAGAAAATCCTAAAGACCTACAACAATTGCTTAATGTGATAAACACAACAAGAAAAAAATATGGACTAGAAATGAATATCAAAAAGACTAAAACTATGATCATAAACAAAGAAAATTCTCAAGACCTACAATTAAATATCACAGTTGAGGGAATACATCTGGAGACAGTCCACAGCTACAACTACCTGGGACATACTATAACCAATGATGGAAATGCAAAACTGAAATAAACAAAAGAATAGGTATGGCAAAAAGTAATTTTAATGCCATGAAAAATATACTAACAACAAAACAAATATCAGCAGGGCTGAAACTAAGAATGGCAAAATGTTACGTCTTCTCAATATTCCTGTATGGTGCAGAAACATGGATATTAGACAAGAAAACAAAACAGAAAATTGAAGCCTTTGAAATGTGGATTTAAAGAAGAATAGGTAGAATTGGATGGAAACAAAAGATAACAAACGATGAAGTTTTAAAACAAACTGAAAATAAAAAGAGAACTACTAAATACAATTAAAACAAGACAAATTAAATTTTTGGGGCATGTTAAAAGACACAACAGCCTACTAAAAGTAATATTGGAAGGAAAAAATACAAGGTAAAAGAGGCAGACCAAGACTAACATGGACGAGTAACATCAAAAGATGGACAAGTCAAGCTATGACAGCCTGCACCATCAAAGCAAGAAACAGAGTAGAATGGTGATCCATGGTAGCCAACCTTCGTTGCGGAGAAGGCACGCGATGATGATGAAAAATTGTTCAACCGCCGTGCCAGTGGGATCATCCGAATTAATATCTCATCTCTCAAACAAAGAAAGACAACTGGCAGTCCCCATCATTGCCGTCTCAGAACACGCCAAAAGATATATGGCGAAACCGCAGAGAAAGTGAGCACAACCATTTGTTCCCGGTCATACAATATTATAATTAATCGTAAGCAATCGGAATATCGAAACACGATCGGAACGGATGAAACGCACAGCTCACGGAGTGCACAGAGCACTTAACTCAGTAGCTCCGGCAGCAAGCCGGACTTGGAATATGAGGAAACTGCAACAAGGAACACTTTTCAGACAAAGCCTTTCCTGCCGCCTATCCTCCACATTGACCGGAAGTCCACGTCCTCCTGAAAATGTTGATCGTTATTTTTTTTTAATGTATGGAGTGCAGTACAAGTAATAACAAAAGTACTCAATGTATTCTCTCAATAATACTCAATGTATGTTATATAGCACTGGACACATATCCGAAGATCTAAAATCTACATTTGCAGCCATACTGAAGAAGTCAGGCGCTATTGATTGTGAAGACCATCGCACAATTAGGCTCATGAACCATATGATGAAACTATTACTAAGAATCATCATGAGACGTGTAAGGAACAAAATGAAACCAGACATTAGCGAGGAGCAATGTGGATTTCTGGAAGGAAAGGGCACCAATAATGCAATATACATCTTAAGAACATTGATAGAAAGATCTATAGAGCTAAAGAAAGATCTATATATGTGCTTTATAGACTACACGAAAGCATTTGACAAAGTAAAGCACGTGGAAAAAATCAATATGCTGGAGAAATTAAACATTGATGGCAAGGATCTGCGAATCATAAAAATCATGTACTGGCAAAAAAACAACAGCTACACGAATTAGGAACCAAACAGGACAATTCCAATATATAAAACAAGGAGTCAGACAAGGATGTGTTCTCTCGCCTGATTTGTTTTCACTTTACAGCGAACATATTATGAGATCAATGGCAGACAAAAAAGGAATTGAATTCAACGGTCACAAAATAAATAATTTACGATATGCGGATGACACAGTCTTAATAACAGAGACAGAGAATGAACTACAAGAAATGATAGGCATAATAGTAAAAGAAAGCAACAAATAGGTCTCAGTCTGAATAGTAAGAAAATAGAAGTAATGGCCATATCAAAGAAACAAGCATCACCATCATGCAGCATAAAAATAAACGAGACAAATCTGAAACAAGTGCAACGCGTCAAATACTTGGGCACAATAATACCATCAGATGGAAGATGCACCACAGAAATAAAATTCAGAATAGCTCAGGCCAAAATAGTATTTCAGAAAATGAAAAAAATATCTTATGCAACAAATCTATGTCAATAGAAGTGAGAAAGAGAGTTCATCGGTGCTATATAGAACCAATTCTGACCTATGGAAGCGAATCATGGACAGTAGACAAACAAATGAAAAGACGATTAGAGGCCACAGAGATGGGATTTCTCAGAAGAATGTTGAAAGTTCCTTGGACAGCAAAAAGACCAATGAGGAAGTTCTCAAAGAGGCCAACACAAAAAGAGAGCTCCTAAAAATCATCAGAAAGAAACAATCAACATTTTTTCGGGCACAGCATGAAAAGAGGAAAGTTGGAATACTTGGTTACAACTGGCAAAATAAAAGGAAAGAGAGATCGCGGACGACAAAGAGAGAAAATACTGGATAGCTCGGTGCCATGGCATGGAAAACAGTCAACAACAGAACTGACACGATGCACTGTAGATAGAAGATTGTGGAGGGACATGATCACCTACGCCAACCGGTATGGCACATGATGATGATGAATAGATACCGGATTTTTTTTTTCCGGGATAGAACAGTGTCACAGACGTGATGCCGACTGTTTTATCTCAAAAATCATGTGCCGAAGGTCTATAAAAATATATGGACACTAACATCATGTTTCCCACATATATTAAAGTGTGAAGATGTCACTTACCCTACAAATCTAAGAGTTCACGTATATTGTCAATAAGCTGGCCCAATACGAGATGATCGACCTATACGTTTGTCTTACAACAGTAAGGGGAACAAAATGGAAAAATGACATCCGCTTATCAGGCCCAACAATGACACCAAGCAGTGAACAATGAGAAGAGCGGCATGGGTGGAAGCGCTGAAATGATGACATTAGAGAATGGATGGGTCTCGACTCGGTGAAGTTACAGATATCATCGAGAGGTCTGGCAAAGTTAATTATGAGAGTTAAACGTGTCCAAAGGATTCATCAAGCTATTAATTTAGATAGAGAGTTTGTTTGCATAAGAGAATATGTGTGTGAGAGAGCGTGTGTTTGTTAGTTAGAGAGAAAGATAGAGAGACAGAGAGAGACAGAGAGAGACAGACAGGGAAAGATGCAAATAAAAATTGCCGAGAACATCTACTATTTGTTAACATTAATAATTCGAATGATTTACAGAACGAGACACTTTCTGTAATGTTTCGCATTTAAATTACGAAAAAGCAAACGACAGTAATCGTCTGATAATTCTCCTTATAAGTCGATTATATTATAACTCCTTTTCGTTACTTAAAATTCACTTACAACATCAGTCTTTGTTTTCATATTATTTCAGCAAACACACTCAAGAGAGAATTAACAGAAACCGCTACAGAAGCCAAATAATAACAAACAAGCATTCTCGAATTGGAGTGAATAACACTTATATATAATTACAAAAACATACGACTTTGTTGTTAATGTCGCGCTACTGTCTTTAAAAGGAAACGACTTTGTTTTTACACACAAGTTCTGGTCTCGTAATTTCAAAGAAATTAATGAATTGAGTTCCAGAGCTGAACTAGTAGAGTAATGTTCTATTCATTTAGTTTGTTTGGTTGTAGAATGTTTTAAAGTATAATCCGTTTTGTTTATTCGTGTTCGCAATTTACTTTAACAAACGCATTAAAATGAATAATTTTCTTCAAAGACGATCACAGAAGCTAGATATTGCAGATAGTTTTTAGGCTGTTAAAGTCCTGTGTTTGTGTGTAAGTAAGAAAGTGAGTGAGTGTGTATATCTATAAGTATGTATGTAAGCAAATATAAGCAAGTAAAGAAGCACTTTCAATATGCAAATATGTATGTGTGCATATGTGTGTGTGTTTGTGTGTGAGTATGTATGAATGTATGTAAACAAAAAGTAAGCGAGTAAAAAAATAAGTAAGTATGTAAGTAAATGAATAAGTTAGTAAATAGGTATATATGCATGTATTTAAGTATGTAAGTAAGTAAAAAATGAGGAAGATACTATGCAATCCATTTTTGACAATGGAAACAAGAAAAAGAGTTCTTAAATGTTATGTAGAGCCAGTCATAACATATGGATGCGAATTATGGACAATAGGACAACAGACAAGAAAATCACTGGAGTCTGTAGAAATGTGGTTTTACAGAAGAATGTTGAGAGTACCATGGACAGCTAAGAAGAGTAATTAAGATGTTCTAAGAAAGGTCAAAGCAAAAAGAGAGCTAATTTCCAATATTAGGAAGAAACAATCATAATTTGTTTGGCCATGTAATGAGAAGAGAACAACTGGAATATATTGTGTAACAACTGGAAAAATTGAGGGACGAAGAGATAGAGGGAAGCAAAGAGAAAAAATATAACAGACAGCTTAAGAGAATGGCTTGGCAGAAGGTCAACAACAGAAATGATAAATAGCTGCCGAGATCGAAAGTTGTGGAGAGACATGATCACCTCCGCCAGTAGACCCGGTACTTGATGATGATAAAGTAAATAGTTTAAGTATGTATGTAAGTATGTCATTAAATAAGTAAACAAGTAACGGGAAGAAAATGTCTCTTCCATCTTCATCCTTTATGTGGGCGTAAAAGATACGGCGTCTTAGCACGCGAGTTTCCACCCATATGTGCTCGGCTGCCTATCCAGAAATGTCCGGAGACTTCTGGATAGTGTCGCTTCAAGCATCGAAACTCACGATGCGAGGCTACATTCCTCACCTTCCCAGAGTAGTACCCTGGTACCCATTTCTGCCAACGGCTGGGTCGACCGTGGGTTTTTTTTTTTTTCCAACCACGAGTACAAATCATACTGCTCCCAGCGGGAATCGAACACGGGTTGTCCGAACGTCGGTAGTCTAGTCGGGTGGTTTTCCCAACTAGGCTACCGAGACCTCCAAAGAGCTGGAGTATCACAAATTAACTACACAAAGTTAGTCGTAAAACAGTCTTTCTTTCTTTCTTGCTTTCTTTCTTTCTCTCTTTCTTTCTTTCTTTCTTTCTCTCTTTCTTTCTTTCTCTCTTTCTTTCTTTCTTTCTTTCTTTCTTTCTTTCTCTCTTTCTTTCTTTCTTTCTTTCTCTCTTTCTTTCTTTCTCTCTTTCTTTCTTTCTCTCTTTCTTTCTTTCTCTCTTTCTTTCTTTCTTTCTCTCTTTCTTTCTTTCTTCTCTCTTTCTTTCTTTCTCTCTTTCTTTCTTTCTCTCTTTCTTTCTTTCTCTCTTTCTTTCTTTCTTTCTTTCTTTCTTTCTTCATTTACATCTTCCGTGTCTAGGAGGGATATGATTCACGATTTCTTGTTCTTTTATTGGCATCTTCTATTGGCATCTTCTATTGGCATATTCTATTGGCATCTTCTATTGGCATCTTCTATTGGCATATTCTACCGCCGAGTGTTTCCAATATTCACAAGATGATTTGAAGTACAAAATTGGGTTTTATCACACAAAATCGTGTCAGATTAGACTGTCTTTGTAATGTCTGTGCCCTGAACATGTCTTCATTCTTTCCTAGGGTGTCACTAGCACGTTGACTACCACAGTGAGCCATTTCACGCTGTCTTACATTTGGATAATGCATGTTGGCATGTTCCCTTCCAAGATGACCTTAGACGAGGCATTATGCTCATCACAAGTCCCAAAGAGAGCCGCGATAGCTCAGCGGTTAGTAAACTGGATTATAAATGACGTCGGGTTCGATCCTGATCGGCAGCTTCCGGGTTTACCCAGCCTTAAATGGGTACCGGATTTTTTTCCCGGGAAAGTGAAGCAACATCGACCACATTACCCTAAAATGAATAAGTTAGTAAATAGGTATATATGCATGTATTTAAGTATGTAAGTAAGTAAAAAATGAGGAAGATACTATGCAATCCATTTTTGACAATGGAAACAAAAAATAAACGTTTATAAACATTACGGTCACAAACACCATATTTCCTATACGCCACATGGCTCTTGATTTATATTTTCCTTTTTTTTTTTTTTGCACATCCCAAAACATTGTGTTGTCTTTTTCGAATTGTGTTAAGTCGTTCTTTCTTTTCATCTTCAGCTGCTATAAAAATCCACCTTTTGTCTTATTTTTCTTGGACCCCTCCCCACCCCTACTCCATTTGTCTATGTATTCACATTTCTAAGACTTCAGCTTTCTGTTATGTTTTCCAATTTAATATCCACGTTCTTGTAACATATAGGAATGGTGAGTAGACATAACATTTTACTATTCGTAGTTTTAGTTATGGGGTTATTTCCACTAAAAAATATTAATCATCTAAGTTATTAGTACCGAAAAATTAAGTTAAAAAGTCCACATTTCTGTGCCGTGTCATACAGTAGGAATCATTGGAATAAAACACCGATATAAAAATGAGAGCAATACAGTAGATTCAAGGCATCGTCGCCCATAAATATCGCAAATTTGCTAGCACAGTTAACAAGTCAATTTGTAATTAAAACAAGCAGGAATAAAAAAAAAATTTTTAAATATGAATTATTAGAAGAATGAAAATAAATATATGGACAGAGGGGGAAAAATCAATGTTTATTTTTGTTGTTATTTGAAGCAGATGAAAGCACATGTAAAAAAAAAACAAAAAAAAAAACAATTATAAACAAATTCCGAGCTGAAGAAAAAGAAGTATCTTTAAGATCAAAAGAAATCATAAGATACTGACAATTACAAGAGAATTTAAAAAATGAAATGCTAAGACAAAAAGTAGGCTAAAAACATAAAAAGTGAACCACTCACATTAAGCCAAATAAATACAAAATATATAGCCTGAAAAAGACATGTTAACTTTTTATGCGTTATAATCACGATTCAACGTAGAGGCGGTACAATATGGTGTTAAATACATCAACCTTGAGATTAGAGAACAAGAACGATAGACGTGAGAACAAGAACGAGAGATGTGAGAACAAGATGTGAGATATGAGAACAAGAACGAGAGATGTGAGAACAAGAACGAGAGATGTGAGAACAAGAACGAAAGACGTGAGAACAAGGACGAGAGACGTGAGAACAAGAACGAGAGATGTGAGAACAAGAACGAAAGACGTGAGAACAAGAACGAGAGATGTGAGAACAAGAACGAGGGATGCGAGAAGAAGATGTGAGAACATGAACGAGAGATGTGAGAACAAGATGTGAGAACGAGATGTGAGAACAAGAACGAGAGATGTAAGAACGAGATGTGAGAACAAGATGTGAGAACGAGATGTGAGAACAAGAACGAGAGATGTAAGAACGAGATGTGAGAACAAGATGTGAGAACGAGATGTGAGAACAAGAACGAGAGATGTAAGAACGAGATGTGAGAACAAGAACGAGAGATGTAAGAACGAGATGTAAGAACGAGATGTGAGAACAAGAACGAGAGATGTGAGAACAAGATGTAAGAACGAGATGTGAGAACAAAAACGAGAGATGTAAGAACGAGATGTGAGAACAAGAACGAGAGATGTAAGAACGAGATGTAAGAACGAGATGTGAGAACAAGAACGAGAGATGTGAGAACAAGATGTAAGAACGAGATGTGAGAAAAAGAACGAGAGATGTAAGAACGAGATGTAAGAACGAGATGTGAGAACAAGAACGAGAGATGTAAGAACGAGATGTAAGAACGAGATGTGAGAACAAGAACGAGAGATGTGAGAACAAGAACGAGAGATGTAAGAACGAGATGTGAGAACAAGAACGAGAGATGTAAGAACAAGCGGTAAGTCTTACCTGTACTCTATCTCAGCATGTAAAATAGCACCTGTTTGTTTAAAAATAAAGAAAAGAATAGGTTGTATGACGCTGCCCGTGCAAATTCAAAAACAAATGTTCCTACAGTGCTTACACTAACTACTCAATTTTCCTAAATTACCCTGGGGCACTCAGAAGTTCTAGGGAGCCGCGATAGCTCAGTGGTTAGTGAACTGGACTACAAAAGACAAGGGGTAGGGTTCGATTCCAGCCAACGGCTTCCGGGTTCATCCAGCCTTAAATGGGTACCTGATTTTTTTCTGGGAAAGTAAAGCGGCACGGGCGTAATACCGACCACATTACCCTAAAAATTATGTGCTGATGGTCTGTAAAATTTATGGTCACTAACACCATATTTCCCTATATGCCACTTGGCGTGAAAGAGGTACTTTACTTACTTTTTTTTACTCAGAAGTTCTGTGCATCGTTTGATGAGTGGTTAGTACACTCGCTTCAAGATCAGAACGCTCCGGATTGACGGATTTTTACCAGATCGAAAAGGCCCCGGAGTTCACCCAGCCTATAAGAATAAGTACCAGAGATTTTGTTCTGTAAAGTAGAGGCGACATGACATGACTATATCCACATCACCTCACAATGTCTCGCGATTATGGAAAACTAAGATCACTAACAAGGGAGCCGCGATAGCTCAGTGGTTAGTGAATTGGACAACAAGAGACCGTGGTAGGGTTCGATCACAACCGACGGCTGTTCACCAAAGCCTTAAATGGGTACCGGATTTTTTTTCTGGGAAAGTAAAGCGGCGCGGGCGTAATACCACCAACATTACCCCGAAAATCATGTGCCGAAGGTCTGTAAAATGTATGGTCACTAACACCATATTCCCTATACGCCACTTGACGTGACGGGGCTCTTTACTTTTTTTTTTTTTTTACTATGATCACTATCATCATATTCCTCAAACGCCTAAATAGACGTGGAGGGAAATCTTTACTTTACTTTATAACTCTCTAGTGATGCGAAGTTGATGGACCGCGCTGAGATCTTATCTTATCACGAATGGAACCGGAGAGTTAAACAACGTCATCAGCGTTTATCATCGATGGTCCTAAGACAAAAATACACTTCTTATCTGTCATTAAAAACATCTCCTATCCAATCGAACTGTACACGATTAATAGTTTATGCAAACTCATGAATAAAGATTAAATATTTGCTCTTTTATATATCACCACCATCCATGCACTAGGACAGTGTCCATTAGTAATCCGATCTCTTGCCTAATTACACAGGACGATTTCAGTGAATTGGACGAGTCCAGGATTTAATATTTGTAGTGTTTCTATTTACGTAATATCCGGTATCATGGAATGACTTAAGCAAAGATGAGTTACAATCGAGCTTACTTCCTAAAATACGTGTAGTTCAGAAGGCATTCTATTTATTCCTTCCTTTCTCTTGATTACTATTTGAGCTGTATATGTGCATACGTAAATAAATGATAATGATTAGTGACGCAGATTTCGCTTTAATTGTTGATATTTGAAAGTATATAAGCTATCCCAACGACATATTCAACAACTATGTTGGTTAATTAAAGTTAAATCGGTTGTCATTTTTTTAAATTTTGCGTTCAATTCAAGCAGTTCAAGTTATAAAAGCTGATTGGAGGCTTGTCTCTTCTTCTCTTTCCGCAAATTCGTTTTATCCATATTGTTCTTCTTCTTCATTTGCTTATTTGTCTTGTTGTTCTTCTTTTATTTTCTTTTCCTGTTTTTTTCTTCTTATTATTATTATTATTATTATTAGTCTTACTCTTCTTCTTCTGAAAATTATTTTACTTCTTCTGTACTTATGACTCCACTACTATTTTTGCTGTTAGTACAACAACAACAACAACAACAACAACAACAACAACAACTACTACTACTACTATTACTACTACTACTACTACTGCTGCTACTACTACTACTACTACTGCTGCTGCTGCTGCTGCTGCTACTACTACTACTACTACTACTGCTGCTGCTGCTGCTGCTGCTACTACTACTACTACTACTGCTACTACTACTGCTACTACTACTGCTACTACTACTACTACTACCACTGCTGCTGCTGCTACTACTACTGCTGCTGCTACTACTACTACTAATACTGCTACTACTACTACTAATACTGCTTCTACTACTACTACTACTACTACTACTGCTACTGCTTCTACTACTACTATTGCTGCTACCACTGTTACTGCTTCTACTACTACTGCTGCTACCACTACTGCAGCTACTACTACTGCTACTACAACTACTACTGCTACTACAACTACTACTGCTTTTACTACTGCTGCTGCTATTGTTTCTAATACTACTATTGCTGCTACTACTACTGCTGATACCACTGCTACTGCTTCTACTACTACTATTGCTGCTACTACTACTACTTTTGCTACCACTGCTACTACGAATGCTGCTTCTACTATTACTGATGTTACTATTACTATTGTTGCTACTACTACTTTTACTACTACCAATATTAAAACATCATCTACTACATTAATACTACTACTACCACTGTTACTGTTGCTGCTACTACCACTGCTACAACTGTATCAGGAGGAGGTATTACTCTACAGGATGACGTTTCTTTATGGAGTTTCTTGACGTTACTTTAAACTGGCGGCAATCTCTGGACAGCTGGTGAATGAGCTGTTACACTCAGCTGCTCGCTGCCCTGGTCTCTGGCCGTGCAATATGACAGGCAACACACTTGCGCCATGGCCCTGACCTTACTGGCCTCCTGGATCTTGGTCAAGCACGAGATTCTCTCGCTTAGGAAACCCCAACACGTTATAACGTGTCCCGTGTTAGAGTATAGTGTTTTGTACTTCGACTTGTGTTGTGTCCGCGACATTTTGTTTCTTTTATTTAATGTTCTCTGGTCTTTCTTTATCAGGCGTGATCTGCTAACTGTTGGACACACCAAATTAGAACACTTTAATGCAAACAGTCTTTATTTCACAGCCCAATCCATGGGCGACGCATTTAACATGTTTACATGACATTACATGACCAATTTTGGTAATAAGGTCATTCACACACTGCCCAGTAACAATGTTACTCGTCACCGGAAACCTTCCCCCATTGAACGGCATCCTCACGTCTAAGTCTAATATACTTATTCTACCAGTTTAGTGTACTTATATTGAGACCCTTCCCCATTGAACGGCCTCCTCACGTCTAAGTCCAATATACTTATTCTACCAGTTTAGTGTACTTATATTGAGACTGTTCCCCATTGAACGGCATCCTCACGTCTAAGTCCAATATACTTATTCTACCAGTTTAGTGTACTTATATTGAGACCGTTCCCCATTGAACGGCCTCCTCACGTCTAAGTCCAATATACTTATTCTACCAGTTTAGTGTACTTATATTGAGACTGTTCCCCATTGAACGGCATCCTCACGTCTAAGTCTAATATACTTATTCTACCAGTTTAGTGTACTTATATTGAGACTGTTCCCCATTGAACATCCTCTTCCGATCTAATGCTAACCTACTTATTCTATTCGTCTCATGGACTTTAATTCTCTGGAAACTCCTGACCTAATCCTCGAGGATTCATCTATGACTGTTCAGAACTATTTTTATCTAACGGTACTTAGTCTACACTTAGTTCATCACCGCTAACGAAGTTGGCTATGGTTAGCCCCTATGGCGGACCACATATTTGGCCACTTTCTCTACAACTACGCATGTGTCATCTCTGATGTTCTTTTAGAAAATCCTTTCGTTTCTTTGTGTCTCCTCTTTAAATATTTGTCGGCCCGTCCAATCAAATCGATCCACGTGTTTAGTTTCTCGACTAATACACACCCGCAAATCTCGAGATAGTCTGTTTCATATTTTTCTCTTCTCTTTCTCGTGGACTCTCCCCCCACGTCTACACAACAACTACCACTATTAAAACATAATCTTCTAGTACAACTACTTATGATTCCGCTGAAATTAGATTGTTACATAAATACAAATGTTCAAATCCACTGTTAAATCCGTTATATTTTACAACTGTGAAACTTTGAGAAGAACAAAAACGTCATGACGAAGATAGTGATTTTCATTATCAGTTGATACCTGCGCAGAATAAAATGATAAAAGTGGTAAGACAGATTTAATCAAATAGAAAGTACCAGACAAACATCAGTGGAAGCCAGCCGGTAGTATTACACAACATGCCCCTTTTGGAATCTTCAGTTGTAGGAGGCAAAGAGAAATGCCAAAGTATACCTGGAGATGACAGGTGGAGGTAGAGACGAAGATGAGGTGGAAGACAGGGGGATTTTAAGAGAATGGCACCAATCATGGCGGCTTTAAAGTTAGTTTGAAGATCGATGCTCCACACAAAGTTGAAAGGGGGGAGACGAAGAAGACTAACTTTTCTTCTTTTATTTGTTTTATTTACTCTTATACTGATGTTACTTATTTGTATTTTTATGCTACTACTCATTCTTCTGTTACTTCAACCTCTACGACCTCTTCGTTTTTTTTCTTTTGTTTTTTTCTTTTGCTTTGCTTTTACTAATTATTTGCTACTTGCTTCTTCTTGAATAATAATAATAATAATATTGGAGACGAAGGCGCGCCTCCCAGCACCAGAGATGGAAGTTGTCAGCGACCCACAGCTGATGGCTTGCGCCAGGATCGGTGAACAAAAAACCATCCAGACCCTGCTCCACCTCTCCGTTGTGCCTCCAGTAACAGACTAACCTGTCTAGCCTGGCCAAGCGAGCAGGGATCGAAGAGGCAAGACAAGCCAGTACTCAAAAATGTCGTGCTGAAGTCGGATGTGTTGGGCCGAAAGGCGCAAATATAACAGTTATACTGCAAGCCACAACACAACGCAGATACGTTCACTTAACGTCCTTTTAAGGGCGGATGACGAAGAAGAATTCTACAGGCTACGAATACTCTAGAATACTTTAGTCATCGGGTGAACGTAAGCAAGCAAGCAAGCAAGTAAGCAAGCAAGTAAGTAAGCAAGTAAGCAAGTAAGGAAGCAAGTAAGCAAGCAAGTAAGTAAGTAAGCAAGCAAGCAAGTAAGCAAGTAAGTAAGGAAGCAAGTAAGTAAGTAAGTAAGTAAGGAAGCAAGTAAGTAAGTAAGCAAGTAAGTAAGCAAGCAAGCAAGTAAGTAAGTAAGTAAGGAAGCAAGTAAGTAAGTAAGCAAGTAAGTAAGTAAGCAAGTAAGCAAGTAAGTAAGTAAGTAAGTAAGCAAGAAAGTAAGTAAGCAAGTAAGTAAGTAAGCAAGTAAGCAAGTAAGTAAGTAAGTAAGTAAGTAAGTAAGTAAGTAAGCAAGTAAGTAAGTAAGCAAGTAAGTAAGTAAGCAAGTAAGTAAGTAAGCAAGTAAGCAAGTAAGTAAGTAAGCAAGTAAGTAAGTAAGCAAGTAAGTAAGTAAGTAAGTAAGTAAGCAAGTAAGTAAGCAAGTAAGCAAGTAAGTAAGTAAGTAAGCAAGTAAGCAAGTAAGTAAGTAAGCAAGTAAGCAAGTAAGTAAGCAAGTAAGCAAGTAAGTAAGCAAGTAAGCAAGTAAGTAAGCAAGCAAGTAAGCAAGTAAGTAAGCAAGTAAGTAAGTAAGTAAGCAAGTAAGCAAGTAAGTAAGCAAGTAAGCAAGTAAGTAAGCAAGTAAGCAAGTAAGTAAGCAAGTAAGCAAGTAAGTAAGTAAGCAAGCAAGTAAGCAAGCAAACAAGCAAGTAAGCAAGCAAGCAAGCAAGTAAGCAAGCAAGCAAGCATATTAATAATAATAATAATAATAATAATGATCATCACCAACATCAGCAGCATCTTGACCATCCAGGAACGTAGAATATTGACTGTTGTAGAAATGAATTGTTTACTGACTGGGTTCAGTTTAGATTACATGAAAACAAAATCATTTTATCCTCCGTTTATTTAGCCATTTTGGCACGATTTTTAACAGTAATACATCTAACAACCATCGCATCTCACTCTATGTACACCAGTAAAACTATTGTTATTTCTCAAGCATGATGAGAACTATATATTCATCTTCTTCTTCTACTTCTTCTACCTTTTTTTTTAGCTCCCAATGGAGCATAGTCCTTCAAAAAACACTTTCCAAGTCGTTCTGTTTTTTGCCATTCTTTTAAGATCATTCCATGTCTTCCTCATCATCTCCATATCTGCTTCTATCTGTCTTCCCCAAGAATTCCTTTGTCTTCCTCTTTGTGCTTTTCCCCTGGGGATTCCAAAAAAGGGCCTGTTGTATAATACTCTCAGTTCTTTTCTTTGACTTGTCCATGTTTGTGATGTTTTTTCGGCTTATTTTTTTAGTCCCATGCCTAACCCTCCTTTATGACCATATATTTATAATCATAAATAAATCTCATAAAAATAGAATGATAGATAAAAGTAGATAGTTGATAAAAATAGAATGGTAGGAATATACTATTTATCAATTGTTCTCTTGTTGAAACAGTCTGAGAGATAAGATCAGAAATGTAGAACTGAGAAAAAAGCTAGGAATAGCCCCAGCCATAGAATATATAAGGAAACAACAGATAAAATGGTTCGGCCACGTGACAAGGCAGAAAGAACAAAACACAACACAACGAGCCTTCAACAAACGTTGTGAGAACAACAGACCCAAGGGTCGACCACGAAAAAGATGGATCGATGGAATATTAGAAGCACTAGGAAACATAACAGCAGCAGAGGCGAACATAAGAGCAAAAGACCGCAAATTATATCTCCCCTCGACGCTGAAAGGCAGATGAGGAAGGAAAGAAGAAGAAGAAAGAAGTTCTCTTGTTAGAATTGTCTTCATTGGGTGTTTAATTAATGACATGAGAAACTCTTTAATGCCACATCGCTCTCTGAGATTTAGTAGCCATTTCTCTGCTGAAACCTTCTGTTCTATATGAATAAGTTTTTTTTCGTGAACTTGAACTTTAGTGTCGACTTGAACTTTAGTGTCAACTTGAACTTTAGTGTGAACTTGAACTTTAGTGTGAACTTGAACTTTATAGTGTTAACTTAAACTTTAGTGTCGACTTGAACTTTAGTGTCAACATGAACTTTAGTGTCAACTTGAACTTTAGTGTCAACATGAACTTTAGTGTCAACTTAAACTTTAGTGTCAACATGAACTTTAGTGTCAACTTGAACTTTAGTGTCAACTTGAACTTTAGTGTCAACATGAACTTTAGTGTCAACTTAAACTTTAGTGTCAACATGAACTTTAGTGTCAACTTGAACTTTAGTGTCAACTTGAACTTTAGTGTCAACATGAACTTTAGTGTCAACTTGAACTTTAGTGTGAACTTGAACTTTAGTGTCAACATGAACTTTAGTGTCAACTTGAACTTTAGTGTCAACATGAACTTTAGTGTCAACTTGAACTTTAGTGTCAACATGAACTTTAGTGTCAACTTGAACGTTAGTGTCGACTTGAACTTTAGTGTCAATATGAACTTTAGTGTCAACTTAAACTTTAGTGTCAACATGAACTTTAGTGTCAACTTGAACTTTAGTGTCAACTTGAACTTTACTGGCAACTTAAACTTTAGTGTCAAATTGAAATTTAGTGTCGACTTGAAATTTAGTGTCGACTTAAACTTTAGTGTCAAATTGAACTTTAGTGTCAACTTGAAATTTAGTGTCGACTTGAAATTTAGTGTCGACTTGAACTTTAGTGTCAACATGAACTTTAGTGTCAACTTGAACTTTAGTGTCAACTTGAACTTTACTGGCAACTTAAACTTTAGTGTCAAATTGAACTTTAGTGTCAACTTGAACTTTAGTGTCAACTTGAACTTTAGTGTCAAATTAAACTTTAGTGTCAACTTGAACTTTAGTGTCAATTTGAACTTCAGTGGCAAATTAAACTTTAGTGTCAACTTGAACTTTAGTGTCAACTTGAACTATACTGGCAACTTAAACTTTAGTGTCAAATTGAACTTTAGTGTCAACTTGAACTTTAGTGTCAACTTGAACTTTAGTGTCAAATTAAACTTTAGTGTCGATTTGAACTTTAGTGTTAACTTAATCTTTAGTGTCAACTTAAACTTCGGTGTCAACTTGAACTTTAGTGTCAACTTAAATGTTAGTGTCAACTTAAACTTGGTTTTCATTGTAATCAAGTACCAAACCTACTGACGTAGGTGATCATGTCTCTCCACAACTTTCGATCTTGACAGTTATTTAACCTTTCTGTTGTTGACCTTCTGCCAAGCAATTCTCTTAAGCTGTCTGTTTTTTTTTCTCTTTTCTTACCTCTATCTCTTCGTCCCTCAATTTTCCCAATTTTTTACAATATATTAAAGCTGTTCTCTTCTCATGACATGAGCAAAAAATTATGATTGTTTCTTCCTAATATTGGAAATTAGCTTTCCTTTTGCATTGGCCTCTTTCAGAACGTTTTCATCACTTTTCTTACCTGTCCATGGTATTCTCAACAATCTTCTGTAAAACCACGTTTCTACAGACTCCAGTGATTTTCTTGTCTATTGTCCTATTGTCCATGATTCACATCTATATGTTAAGACTGGCTCCACATAACATTTAAGAACTCTTTTCTATTGTCAAAAATGGATTGCATAGTATATTCCTCATTTTGTTTTAAAGCTGCTTTTGCCTGGGCCATTCTGCAACTCACCTCTGTTGTACATCTCATTACATGGTCAAAAAATTATTATTGTTTCTTCTTGTTGATAGCTGCATCAATATACAGTAGACTTTTTCTTTGTTTCTTGGTTATTGTAGGATCCTTGTCGGTGCTGCGGAGCTCGTGCTCTGATCTGAAACTTTCCTGTACTTTCATGGAAGTGAAGTAGATATGCTAATGGACATTGTCTGGACATCTCTAATGGACATTGTCTAGACATCTCTATTGGACACTGTCTGGACAGCTCTAACGCACATTGTCTGGACATCTCTAATGGACATTATCTGGATATCTTTAATGGACATTGTCTGGACATCTCTAACGCACATTGTCTGGACATCTCTAATGGACATTGTCTAGACATCTCTATTGGACACTGTCTGATCATCTTTAATGGACATTGTCTGGACATCTCTAACGGACATTGTCTGGACATCTTTAACGGACATTGTCTGGACATCTCTATTGGACATTGTCTGGACATCTCTAATGGTCATTGTCTGGACATCTCTAATGGGCATTGTCTAGACATCTCTATTGGACACTGCCAGGACATCTCTAACGGACATTGTCTGGGCATTTTTAATGGACATTGTCTGGACCCTAATGGACATTGTCTAGATATCTCTAATGGACACTGTCTGGACATCTCTAACGGACATTAACTGGGCCTATCTGAAGGACATTGTTTGGACATCTCTAATGGACATTATCTGGACATCTCTAATGGACATTGTCTGGACATATCTAATGGACATTGCCTGGACATCTCTAACGAACATTGTCTGGACATCTCTAATGGTCATTGTCTGGACATCTCTAACGGACATTGTCTGGACATATATAATGGATATTGTCTGGACATATATAATGGACATTGTCTGGACATATCTAATGGACATTGTCTGGACATATCTAATGGACATTGTCTGGACATCTCTAATGGACATTGTTTGGGCATATCTAATGGAGATTGTCTGGACATCTCTAATGGACATTGTTTGGGCATATCTAATGGACATTGTCTGGGCATCTCTAATGGACATTGTCTGGGCATCTTTAATGGACACTGTCTGGACATCTTTAATGAACATTGTCTGGACATCTCTAATGGACATTGACTTGGTCAAGTAATGATTTCCCAACATAGAGACTTTATGTACAATTAAACAAATGGGCCTACACCTTTCATGGTTTATCTTTTGGATATGCTAATTTTTATGTTGTATCTTACCCAATCGTGATATATCACATGTGTAAAAAAATCGTCATCAATCAATTAAACTTTGATCGGGGATTGGTAGTAGGACGTCGACTTTTGGACATGGAGGTTCCTGGGTTCTACTCCCTACCAAAGGAGGTGGGAATTTCTCAAAAGTCGAACCCATGGTTTCATCGTGCCTGCACCCTCTCCCCTGGTCTCTGTGCAGTGAGATACGATTTCTAGCCCTCTCGAAAAACAGGAGGTCTCGTGTGCACTTGCACACGTTAAAGAACCCTTGGTAGTTTCAAAACCGAAAAAAATAAGCCAAAAGTGGCCGCTGTCCTGATAATTTAAAAATCTACCCATGCTGAAGGTGTCGGGCCGAAAGGTGGAGATACCGCGACTGTGTCGTAAAGTAGCGACATAGCGTATCTACGTCCACTCAACGGATGAACGCTAAGAAGAAAAGTGATCAGGAAAGAAACAGTTCAGTAACTGATTCATGATCTCAGCCTACGTCACCAACTCATTTTCAGGGTTGAGTGAGAGCTTGTAATATAATTGTAATATAATTGTAATATAATTGTAATATAATTTGATTTTTAACAAAATATTTTTTATTATTTATTACCTTTTATTTTAAATACATATCTGTATTTGTTTTGTATGTTTGTTCCTGCTGAAGGCCTATTGAGCTGAAACGTTGTTCTAATTTGTGTCGTACACTTATTACGTAAAGCTTTAACCATACCATTTGTTTTCCATCTTACCCGAAGTCGGAGTTATCTGCCTGTGCGACGAGGGACCCCTGTGCACACGGCTGATAGGGAGAAATGGATTAACACGCAAAATTCAGTTCCTAGTCTCTCTCTAGGGACTTCGTCACTGTTTACCGTGTCACGATACCAAGCTGTCTAGTATCTTCTCTCTTTGTCATCCGCGATCTCTCTTTGCTTGTATTTTGCCAGTTGTAACCAAATGTTCTAACTTTCCTTTACTCATGATGTGCTGAAAAATGTCGATTGTTTCTTTCTGACATCTTTCTATGACATCTTTCTATGACATCTTTCTATGACATCTTTCTATGACATCTTTCTATGACATCTTTCTATGACATCTCCCATTTTATGTAGGCTTCTTTGAGAATATTCTCCTTAGTCTTTTCAACTGTCCAGGGAACTCTCAACACTCTTCTGCGAAACCCCATCTTTGTGACCTCTAATCGTCTTCTTCTTTGTTTGTCTACTGTCCAGAATTCGCTTCCATAGGGAGCACTCAGTTTGCAGCTGCACGTTTCAACCACAAAAAACGTGGAATTTTTAGTTACAACTTGAGAAATATGCAGCATTTATATGTGACGATAACCTGTATTAAATACATTTCACTCTTCATTAATGTTGATATTTTATGGAAATTGTTTTAATTTAAGACACAAGTTCACAAAAACGTGAATCACGAGTATATCGCTTACTTGATTTCAATTACTGTAAGCAAGTTAATAAATATGAAAAGAGTACTTTAAAAGATTGTTATCAATTTCTATAGGGAAATATTCGAAATGTTTTTTACGTTATTTTCTTTAATCAATCTGAAGTGTAATATCAAAATTATATGCTAATTTTATGTCTAAAGTGGATAAATGAGCAAAACAAATAAAATATCAACAATAAATTTCTGTGTCAACTGCTGCAGTGTAACACTCTTAAGTTGTCTGTATATTTCTTATCAGTATCTTTTATAAGAAAATATAGATATCTTATCGTAACAACAGTTACGGGTACTATATAAAAGGTCTTTGTTTACATATATTGACCATGCCTTTTTCGCCTGCCATAGATTTCGTGAGTTTAATTATAAAATACAATTTCTGGTAGCTAATGAGTTAACATACCGTACTCGGAGACGGCGTTATAAATGGAGAAGGATTGTATCAGCTTTCGACATTTATTGGCAGGTCCTACTATTTCTGGAGGCGGAGTTACAGTTGATGCTAAGGAGAAAAAAGAGAGGACAGTAACAGCTGTAACAGCAGTAACTAAGGAAGCCTTGCCCTTGGCAACCGTTCTGACATCTAGCCATTTCAGGATTTGTTTACGTAACTCCCAATCGCGTCTGTTGCTTAGTAACAGGAGCCGGCTACTCTGAACGGGTGGTCCCCGGAAACAGGAATGGCTAGGGGCATCACGTGCATTTTCAAGCCTTGACGAGATCCAGATTGAGGTAAACTCGTAAGGTATGTTTCCAAACCGAGTGCGTTTGACGATTTCGAAAAGTATATTTTCAAACCTGTTTCTCGGATTGAAGTAACATAATCCGACACCAGATTACTCTCAACAAAACAATTCTGGAAGATGAGTCCATGAACGAAACGCAACCCACACTCGTTTGTAATCAGAAATATGCACGAGTTTACATTGGTACAAACCATATCCAATACAACATGCGCAAAAAGAAAATGATTTAATTATAATGTACGGTATTTCAATTACATGTGACAAGAAATACATCATTTGGTAGCCATCACTCAATGTCTTGTATTCGAGTTAAGGTAACAGAGTCCACATCTTTCCATCATAAACCGAATATTGATGGGTGACATTGTTAAGATGCCATATTGATGTGTGACAACGCTAAGATGCCATATTGATGGGTGACAACACTAAGATGCCATATTGATGTATGACAAAGCTAAAATGCCATATTGATGGGTGAGAACAATAAGATGTCATTTTGATGTGTGACAACGCTAAGATGCCATATTGATGGGTGACAACGCTAAGATGCCATATTGATGTATGACAAAGCTAAAATGCCATATTGATGGGTGAGAACAATAAGATGTCATTTTGATGTGTGATAACGATAAGATGCCATATTGATGGGTGATAACGATAAGATGCCATATTGATGAGTGAAAACGCTAAGATGTCATTTTGATGGGTGACAACGATAAGATGCCATATTGATGGGTGATAACGATAAAATGCCATATTGATGTGTAACAACACTAAGATGCCATTTTGATGGGTGACAACGCTAAGATGCCATTTTGATGGGTGACAACGCTAAGATGCCATTTTGATGGGTGACAATGCTAAGATGCTACATGTATATTGATGTATGACAAAGCTAAAATGTCATATTGATGGGTGAGAACAATAAGATGTCATATTGATGGTTGACAACGCTAAGATGCCATATTGATGATTGACAAAGCTAAAATGTCATATTGATGGGTGAGAACAATAAGATGCCATATTGATGGTTGACAACGCTAAGATGCCATATTGATGATTGACAACGCTAAAATGCCATATTGATGGTTGACAACGCTAGGATGCCATATTGATGGTGTCAACGCTAAGATGCCATATTGATGGTGTCAACGCTAAGATGCCATATTGATGGTGACAACGCTAAGATGTCATATTGATGGTGTCAACGCTAAGATGTCATATTGATGGTGTCAACGCTAAGATGCCATATTTACTCAGATAAATTGTGCAGGTTGCTGTAAATTATGGTACAATGCTACACATAGTATTCTAGGGGACTCGATAGCTTAGTTGGAAAAAACCACTCGACTGGGCTACCAACGCTCAGACAACCCGTATTCGATTCCCACTGGAAGCAGTGTGAGTTGTACTCATGGTTGGGGGAAAAAAATACCCCCGCGGTCGACCCAGCCGCTGGCAGAAATAGGTACCAGGGTGGTACTCTGGGAAGGGGAGGAATGACGTTTCGCATCGTGAGTTTCGATGCTTGAAGCGACACTATCCAGAAGTCTCCGAACACTTCTGAATAGGCGGTCGAGCACATATGGGTGAAAACTCGCGTGTTAAGACGCCGATTCGTGTCTCGTAATTTACCTTTACATAGTATTCTAAAGGGAGACCCAAAAAATGAAAGAAAGACAAAGACGAAGGACGATGGGGAGAAACGAAAAAAAAAATTAATTAGGAATAACGGAAAAGAAGCGTTCATTTGAAATATCCAACAAGCAAATGCAATGTTAACAATGAAGATTTCAGGCAAGATCTGATATTTAGAGAACAATCAATAGCATTAGATACTTGAGAGACTGAATCAATGCCCGATGATGTTAGTCTTTGTACCCAGTACACCGATAAGAAATGCTAAGATCAGATTATGCGGAAAGACAAGTATATTTGAATATATTGCCCAGAACATGTCGAGATTAATAATAATATAGGCTTGCCCTGTTGAGAAGGCCACAATAGAAGGGATAATGAGGCAGGAAAAGTCGGAAGAATATAAAGGTCATTAGGAGTACTTTCTCCATATAAGATATATTTACACGAGAAACTAAACGCTCAGCAAACGATTAAAGGGTCCGAGTATGTTATAGAGAGAGGGTTGCACAAGTATATTCTGTAAGCAGAAACAAATAACTTGCCACCAATACCGGGGCCTCATTATGTGCGAAGTAAAGAACAGTGACACTGTGGCCTTCCAGGCATGTCGTAAGAGGCGACTAAAGAGTTTGATCCATGGCTTGACATGCTGTCATTGTAAAAAGTATTGTTACGGAAACAACTATAGATTTTAGAAGCAGTGATCTCTGCAATATGTGTCATTTTGGCACGCAAGGTTTCTGTTTTTGAGATTGTAGTTCTGCCCTATGTGCCGTCTTCGGCTCGAAAGGACAATAGGCAGATAGAATATAAAACATGAACGAGAAGAATATACAATTTGTAATCGCTGTTGAAAAAGGTAGCGTTTCGGATACGGGAATATTCTAAATAAAATGAAAACAAGCAAAAAGACAGACAGGATCGGTGTTATTAAACATCAGTCTTTGTACTGAAAAGAACTATCAAGAATAGAGGACATAGAAAAACAAGATTATCGTTCTTTAACAGCAGTCTCTGTACTAAAGAAAAAAGGAAATAATTGTCATAAACAGGTACAAGGAGATACAAGATCACTGTACATCGGTCGTTGCATTAAAAATAAACAGGACAATAAGTGTAAATAGCAAAGATCAAGGAAAAACTGTAATCATTGTCCATCCACGTTAGTCTTTATGTGTAAACAAAAAAAAAAAAACCCGAAAAGAAATTAAATAAAGAGGGGAACAGTGGAAGATGTGTTAACCTTTTGGATTGACTATTCAGTGGCCGAACAAAGGACAAGAGGTAGGGTTCGATACCAACCGAGGGCTTCCGGGCTCACCCATCCTTAAATGGGTACCGGATTTTTTTCTGGGAAAGTAAAGCGGCACGAGCGTAATACCGACCACATTACCCCAAAAATAATGTGCTGAAGGTCTGTAAAATGTATGGTCACTAACGCCATATTCCCTATACGCCACTGGGCGTGACAGGGGCTCTTTACTTTACTTACTATTCAGAGGCCGACTACTTCTTTCAACATCCACACCAACAGCGTGGAAAGAATGGTACAGACATCCAAGATTGGGAAACCCTCCCTCCAACAAGCGTCTCCTCGCAAGCCAGTAGCGCGTTAGGAAACTTGGTCAACTTAAACTCAAAGATTTTTAAAAAAATCAATTAAACCACTTCAGGAATGCATATCTTATTTGAGCCAAAGTTCTGCTTCATCGAAAATGCCCGCCAATGTTTGAGACCACACACATGCATTGTTTCATGTTACTCACTTATCACCTGAAACCGCACAAAGACTGATGTTTGTGTACAGACCGCACCGCCCAGCACCAAATGACAGTTCTGTGTTTAGTAGCGTGTGGATTGTTTTCTTCGCTAGAGGTCGCTACTTTTCCACCAAGGTGCTAAATTTAAGAGACAACACGACCTGTATTGATGCATTGAATTCATCTTCGAGAAATATTACCAAGTCGTCAATATCTCTATTGACACGATCAGCATAAGAGGAGAAATACAGATACACCTTTGTTTCCGATGAATAGATTTTGTAACCAAGAAAAAAAAATGTCCCCGTTTCAGTAAATTTCAACCAACGAGTGCAAAAAAGGCATTCTCTAATGTCTACGATTGGTGATATAAAAAACAAAGAAATTGTACAAATATGTTGTTTGCAATAATAATGTGCATATATATGTATGTATTATGTATAATTATTTCAATTTGCAATAGTAACTTCAAAGTATCAGCATCATGTACCATACCGGTTGGCGTAGGCGATCATGTCCTCGCACAATCTTCTGTCTACAGTGCATCGTATCAGTTCTGTTGTTGACTGTTTTCCATGCCATGACACCAAGCTATCCAGTATTTTCTCTCTTTTTGTCGTCCGCGATCTCTCTTTCCTTCTATTTTGCCAGTTGTAACCAAGTGTTCCAACTTTCCTCTTCTCATGATGTGCCCGAAAAATGTTGATTGTGTCATTCTGATGTTTTTTAGGAGCTCCCTTTTTGTGTTGGCCTCTTTGAGAACTTCCTCATTGGTCTTTTTAGCTGTCCAGTGAACATTCAACATTCTTCTGAGAATTACCATCTCTGTGGCCTCTAAAAAAAAAGGATATAGAAGTATATCCAAGTATAACTTTGTTGAATAAGCGAACGAGCAGACCATTGCAAAATCTCTAACCAACAAAAGATATTCAGAGCTTATCGAACTGGGCTACTGATAGCAGAGGACATGTTCGAACCAGACTATCGGCTTCACCTCTGAACAGGAAGGTCTGTGTTCCCTTTCACCAGTGGGAATATATATTATTTTAATAAAGAAAAATTGAATTGTAGCTTTCTTCGGGGCTTTACCCTGCCCTGGGAGTGAAATCCGATGTCTAGCCCTCCCGGATAAGGACAAAAAAAAAAGCAAAAAAAAAACAAACAAAAAAAACTGGAGATTCGTGTGCACTGGTGAACGTTAAAGAACCATTGACAGTTAAAAACCTAAAAGAGCAAGCCAAGACAATAGCCGCTGTCGGGGGAAATTGTCAGTAATAATCTTTCCATACTCTTATCTTAACATACTTTATCATCTCATCTTATCATACTCTTATTATCTAATCTTATTATCTAATCTTACCATACTCTATCCTCTCATCTTATCATACTCTTATCATATAATCTTATCATCTAACCTTATCATCTACTCTTATCATATTATATCATCTCATCTTATAATATTATTATAATCTAATCTTATAATATAATCTTATCATACTCTATCATCTAATCTTACCATACTCTTATCATCTAATCTTATCATACTCTTATCATCTAATCTTACCATACTCTATCATCTCATCTTATCATACTCTTATAATCTAATCTTATCATCTAATCTTATCATCTAATCTTATCATCTAATCTTATCAGACACTAATCTTCCCAGACTATAAGGTCGTGGGATGGAGTTTGTGCGCGTGAGTCAGGAACCCCCTCTGAGATTCTCGATATTTCAAGGGAAAGAAACCGAGCACTTCTGGATTCATACTTCCGGTATGCAGTGGTGATAATGTTTCTAACGTAATGTAACATAACTTAACATAACATAACGGCTCCTATGTTCAACTAGTCTTAAATAGGTAAATGAATTTTGTTTGGGTTTGGAGGAGAAGAAATACGGCACTTGCGTAATGCTGACCACATTACCTAAAATGTGCCAATGATTGCAACAATATATCCAGAACAGTAATCAATAAAATGTGACATACAGCTATGGTGATACCTTACAGAATGTAATACTTTTTTCCAATATAATTCGGTACAATATTTAAGATGTATTTTGTAGGGTCACCATATTTTCCTCTCTCTCACACACACATAGGGACAGGGAGATTAGATTTTACCTTTTTCATCGGTGACAATAAAATGGAGATTTAAATTTTAAAATATATTTCTTAATTTTGGACAATCTAAGCAAACAGCAAGGAAAAAAATCAAACAAAATACTGCAGAGAATTCCTTACCATACCTTGGATAATGAATAATAGCAATGAAAACATATTAAAAGATTTAAACATTAAAGAGAACTGACTTATACACAGAACGTTCTACAAAAGAAATTACAATATTATGGCCACGTAATAAGACACATCATCATTATCATCAAGTACCGGGCCTGCTGGCGTAGGTGATCATGTCTCTCCACAACATTTCGATCTCGGCAGCTATTTATCATTTCTGTTGTTGACCTTCTGCCAAGCCATTCTCTTAAGCTGTCTGTTATTTTTTCTCTTTGCTTCCCTCTAACTCTTCATCCCTCAATTTTTCCAGTTGTTACAATATAATCCAGTTATTCTCTTCTCATTACATGGCCAAAAATGATGATTGTCTCTTCCTAATATTGAAAATTAGCTCTCTTTTTGCTTTGATCTCTCTCAGAACATCTTCTTTACTCTTCTTAGCTGTCCATGGTCATAAGCCACAGCGAGCTGGAAAGAACAATAATGGAAGGTATGGTTCCTGAGCGACGCATCAGGGGCAGACCAAGAAGAAGGTGGTGTCAAGACACCAAGGAGACATTGAACATGACAGAACAAGAGCTAGAAACAGAGATTTTTTTTTTTAGACATGCTGCGGTGAATGCAACGTTTTGCAAAGGACATGCGACCTGATGATAATGATGATGTGTCTTACTTTCTTGTTGATTCCTTTTCTTTTCAGGCAACTCATTTTAACTGCATTTTCAGAACACTGTTATAATAATTATTGACAATAAAATTAACCAAATTCTCTGTAATGTCATTTTCAAGTGAATAACATACGTTTTATAATACTCAACAGCGTAAGAGATTGCGACAAAATGGTCAAAAAAATGTGGGTGAAAAAAATATAATTAAAATTAAACTCTATATAAACGAACATTCATTTTCTACTACCTTTTCACTCCCCGTGGAGCATAGGTCTTCAACACAAACTTTCCAAGCCGTTCTGTTTCTTGCCATTCTTTTAAGAGCATTCAATGTCTTCCCCATCAATTTCATCCCTGCTTCCATTTGTTTTCTAGAAGAATATTTTAGTTTTCCTCTTTGTCTTTTCCTTGAGGACTCCAAAAAGCGCCTGTTATGTGATACTCTCAGTTGGCTTCCGCAGTGTTTGTCCAATCCAGCGCCATCGCCTTCTCTGTATCTCTTTATCCACTAGTTTTTTACTGGTAATTTTTCATAATTCCATTTTAATTATTTTGTCCTGCCATTTTCATCCTTTTATTAATCCATTAATGAATGTCTGCATCTTCAACGTTGTCATTTTTGTTGTTCTCCATGTTTCACAGTGAATAGGACTGACTTAACATTGGAGTTCACAATTTTTATTTTTGTATTTAACCTAATTTCCTGGGATTTTCATATTTTCCTCAATGCAACGAATGCCCCGCCCCTGTTGGTTTTGATATCCTTTATTATGATATCAAGCTCTCTTCCTCCCCGCTATGCTTATATTACTGCTCAGATATAAGTGTGTGTGTGTATATATATATATATATATATATATATATACATATATGTATATATGTACATATATGTATATATGTACATATATGTATAAATATAGTAAATAAACGAACATTGACGCTGTGATAATGTAATGAGTTCGCGTCTTAATAGACATCAACGGTGCAAAAGATCGTACAGTGTACGCTGTCAGCAACCCATAGCTGATTGTTTGCATCGTTATATGTGAAGGAAAATTGATATAGATCATAACGTCTCGCAATAGATCGCAAAATCTTCAGGATAAAGGTGCAATCAAAATCCGGTACTATCCTGGAAAAATCTGGACTCCCGGTCACCTGATGTTTTAGCGTAATAGACAGCAGAAGTTTCTCTATCTTGTGTTTCTGGCACTTCACAATTAACGACTAAATAAATATGTTTCTGGACATATATTTCTGGACATATGTTTCTGGACATATGTTTCTGGACATATATTTCTGGACATATATTTCTGGACATATATTCTGGACATATGTTTCTGGACATATGTTTCTGGACATATGTTTCTTGACATATGTTTCTGGACATATATTTCTGGACATATGTTTCTGGACATATGTTTCTGGACATATGTTTCTTGACATATGTTTCTGGACATATATTTCTGGACATATGTTTCTGGACATATCTTTCTAGGTACATGTTTCTGGACATATATTTCTAGACATATGTTTCTGGACATATATTTCTGGACATATATTTCTGGACATATGTTTCTGGACATATATTTCTGGACATATATTTCTGGACATATGTTTCTGGACATATATTTCTGGACATATATTTCTGGACATATATTTCTGGACATATATTTCTGGACATATGTTTCTGGACATATATTTCTGGACATATATTTCTGGACATATATATCTCATCAACAAAGATTTTTACAATCAAATCAATAAAATATCACACTGCGTACTTTAAAAAAAAATACCCCCAAAATATCATATTCATCATAATCTAAACGGACAAAGTGATAGAAATCGTCTTTACAATCAACAGTAATATATTTGTGTTATTTATTAAAGCTATGTTGCATTATTTCACAGATAATAAACAAAATGTAATACACAATTTACATAGTCAACGTGAGACAATATCATGCATTTGTTTAAAAGTATTAACCTAAAGATAATTTTTAAAAATCATATAAATTCTACATTTAACTATTATATATATATATATATTTAAATACTTTTCTATAGAGATAACTCAACGGCAAAATTATACTTCTTCGTTTACCTTACTAATAATAGTAAAGTCATAGTTTAGTCAGATAAATTAAAGTTTGTAAGAGTAACATCCGCTTGAGTAGCATTGCACTTTTTTCGGACCCCTGATTGTTGTGAAAAGAGAAGCAAACGCGAGGGTAAGTCATAAACTTAACCCTAGCCCTAAACTTGAACCCAAAAATACATTTTAGTCATTCGGAACTTCTCTAGTGTTTTTTTTTTTTTTTTTTTTTTTTTTTTTTTTGCAACGACAAATAAGAGGAGATCACTCGTTTCATTTCAATAATTTAATTTCACAAAACCAGGACTTTGCCCAAGTAATATTTAATTACAGCTGACCAAACAAGATATTATATTTATTTACAAGCAATTTTTAACAAGAATTATGATATTTAAAAAAAATAAATAAAATAAAAGAGATTATATTTCTTTACATTTGACCAAATAAAATACCATGTTTCTTGGCAATTTATTTAAAAAAAAAAACATTTCCTCTAATTATTATAGATTTATTGACATGAATCCCACACGTTATTATATTACATTACAATTACTTTTCCAAATATTCTCAATGAACTGTATTCTATTTTCTGAGGTTTGCATAGGATGTGTGTAGAAACTGGAGAATAAAGACTTAGTCATCAGTGCAGTCGCCCCGCGGTAAACAGAGTTCAAATTAAGATTTATGATTATTTTATTTAAAAGTAAGATTTATGAATATTTTAGTTAAAGGTAAGATTTATGAATATTTTAGTTAAAAGGTTAAGATTTGTGAATTATTTAGTTAAAGTTAAGATTTATGAATTATTTAGTTAAAGGTAAGATTTATGAATATTTTAGTTAAAAGTAAGATTTATGAATATTTTAGTTAGAAGGTTAAGATTTGTGAATTATTTAGTTAAAGTTAAGATTTATGAATTATTTAAGTTAAGATTTATGAATTATTTAGTTAAAGTTAAGATTTATGAATTATTTAGTTAAAGTTAAGATTTGTGAATTATTTAGTTAAAGTTAAGATTTGTGAATTATTTAGTTAAAGTTAAGATTTATGAATTATTTAGTTAAAGTTAAGATTTGTGAATTATTTAGTTAAAGTTATGATTTGTGAATTATTTAGTTAAAGTTAAGATTTGTGAATTATTTAGTTAAAGTTAAGATTTGTGAATTATTTAGTTAAAGTTAAGATTTGTGAATTATTTAGTTAAAGTTAAGATTTATGAATTATTTAGTTAAAGTTAAGATTTATGAATTATTTAGTTAAAGTTAAGATTTGTGAATTATTTAGTTAAAGTTAAGATTTATGAATATTTTAGTTAAAGTTAAGATTTATGAATATTTTAGTTAAAGTTAAGATTTATGAATATTTTAGTTAAAGGTAAAATTTATTAATATTTTAGTTAAAAAGTTAAGATTTCTTAATATTTTAGTACAACAATGTTCATCACTAAAAGATCAAATCTAAGAATTTCCGTAGTGCTATATTCAATTTCTAACCAAAAAAGATTTTACATTTTAAAACAAACATTCTTCTATCACCTTGAGTTTGTAATAGATGAAGCAGGTCTGTTCGGGACGGTGCAAATGAGCAAAAGCACTAAACAATCATTATTAAACAGGTGTGTTCAGCCTACAGCTCTTTTTTCTTTACAAGACAGTAATTTTTCTGTACAATTAATCCAGTAGAACATTAGATTTGTAACATTATTTAATCTTCATAAATGTGAGATGTTATATTTGAAAATTCACCTATAAATATACATATATATTGATTCCCATATATACTCATTTTTTAAATGGTATAGTCTAGCATTTGATTCAGTAAATGTTTACCCCTCCATTTTCCGGGTCTCCGCCGAGATTGTGGTGTTCATGGATTTGAGAGGAAACCATCTTCAGTGCTTTCGCTGGCATGAAGTGTCGGTGCTGTGGAGGGGATTTGGGCACAATAGAGTTGTCCTATATATGTAATGAAGATATGTTGACTAAACTAAACTAAACTAAACTAAACTAAACTAAACTAAACTAAACTAAACTAAACTAAACTAAACTAAACTAAACTAAACTAAGCTAAGCTAAGCTAAGCTAAGCTAATCTAAACTAAACTAAACTAAACTAAACTAAACTAAACTAAAGTAAACTAAACTAAGCTAAGCTAAACTAAACTAAACTAAGCTAAGCTAAGCTAAGCTAAGCTAAGCTAAACTAAACTAAACTAAACTAAACTAAACTAAACTAAACTAAACTAAACTAAACTAAACTAAACTAAATGACTTTAATGGTCAGAATATGCATATTTGATAAGTAGGCCTTAATTGCGAACTAGAATTGTCGTCAGTTGACGTTATCAACGTTACTGTCGTTAACAACACCCAGAGAATCAGAGGTCTGGTACACTCGTTTTACAGTTTTCTTGTTTAGTGGAATAGTATGACGTAAGTAAAGAAAAGAGCCCCGTCACGTCAAAATGAGTATAGGGAATATGGTGTTCATCGCTCTAATTTTTACAGATCTTCGGCACATGATTTTTGAGGTAATGTGGTCAATATTACGCCCGTGCCGCTTTACTTTCAAAAAGAAAAATCATGTTCCCATTTTAGGATGAATAAATTAGAAAGCCGTCGATCAGAATCAAACCGGATGTCCTTTGTAGTCCAGTCCACTAACCAATGAGCTATCGCGGCCCCCATGGGATGACGTACTCCAGGGTATATGTTTATTAAGGAAAAAACAATTACAATCCATATATGGGTGATTAGTGTATTTACTGACAAAAAGGTCCGGTTTCAAAACACGGTGTGAGGACAGATACAACTTCGGAGTTAACAGACCTCGAACAATAGGTACCATTATCTTTTTTCTTTTAATTTTTGTTCGGGGTTGGTGGGTTTGGGGATGGTGAGGGGGGGGGGAGAGTATATTACTGGCGCATAACACGCGCCATTTGTCACTGAAAAATGTGAACAGTAACATCATACACCCATACACCAAATCCCCCTTACACCATATTCCTCATAAACCATATTTCCCATACACCACATTCCCCATACACCATATTTCCCTTACACATTATTCCTCATATACCATATTTCCCATAAACCACATTCTCCATACACCATATTTCCCTTACACCATATTCCCCATACACCATATTCTTCATATACCATACACCACATTCCCCGTACACCATATTAATCATACACTATACGCAGTTTATAGTCCCTTACTAACTTTGACATAAAACTGAGATGCTAAATTGTAATTTCTGTTGACAAATATAGACGGATACTTAAGTGTTACACATTAAAATAGCTAAATAAGTTCATCTAATATTTACCTTAGCTAACATCAAGCTTTGATTTATATTCCATTCTGCCTAACACCTCTAACTCGGTCCCGGCTTTGCCTTCCCTGTGATTTATGTTTATTTGGATTGATTAATTATTCTGATTTCAAGCTCTAACTGCAAAGTTTAAACATAATCTTTATCAATTCTCCTTCCCAGAAAATGACGCAAACAATCGACTATGTGTCGCTAACAGCTTACAACCTACGATCTTTTGCGTCTTTAACTTTTATTATAATGAGAACTCTATTTCTCAGGTTCAGTGTTTGTTTAAATAGAGTTTAATTTTCATTAATTTTTTTAACGGTTATGGAACACGCATTGCACTAGTATCAAATGCTTTCAACAAACTATCGATCTGGAGATTCAAAGTGCCCCTAGTAAACTAACACAATTTAAATTGTTCAACTTCTGTGAAATACCAGTGCTAACATTTGGATCTGAAAGTTGGAAATCATCAAGACTTTAGATAGGAAATTAAATGCCTTCGAAGACAAATGCCTTTGTAGGATCTCAATACATGTATTAAGAAGGAAAGAACAAATTTCAAAGGAACAGATAAGAGACGAATCTAAACAGAAATACGTGTCGAGCTTTATAAGAAGAAGGCATTGGTAATACATCATCGGTCATGTGCTGAGAATGAATGAAGAAAGACTTCCAACCATGCATTTATGTGGAAACCATTTGGTAAAAGAAAACAAGGCAGACAAAGAGAACCGCTATACATAATAACTACTAGGGTAGGCTCAACCATGGGGCTGAGTAACAGCCACGAAATACGAAAACTAACAGCAAGTTGTCAATCGTGGAGAACTATAACTTCCGCCCTATGTGTCGTCTTCGGCCCGAGAGAAAAATGAAAATGAATAGGACGTGAGAAAGTAAAGTAAAGTACCCCCGTCACGCCAAGTGGTGTATAGGGAAATATGGTGTTAGTGACCATAATTTTTTTTTATAGACCTTCGGCACATGATTTTTAGGGTAAAGTGGTCGGCATTACGTCCGTGCTGCTTTACTTTCCCATTAAAAAATCCGGTTCCCATTTACGTTGAAACAATGTTTCATTTACAACAAGACATAATAAAAGAAGGCGTGACAGGGATCTTTATTCCCTACTTTTTTGTATAATAAAAGATACAACGCTGAAGAACAACAACAAAAAGAAGTAAAATTAGAAGACTAATGACAGAAATTAACAACACGAACAAATAGTGTAGAAAACAGGTACCATTTGTCAGTAACAAACGCAGTGAACAAACTTGATCAGACAGTAATAAAGATGAAATTTTCGGGGAAAAAAAAAACAATTGTTTTCAGTCAGTAACAAATATAATGTATTACAATATTATTTTAACAACCATATTAATAATGATATTGACATCACTGGAAAAAAGCCAGTTAATAACAATAATGAAGCAATAAAAGTAGCAATAAGAAAAATGAAGTAAAAATACAGACAACAAGAATAGTTGTAGAAAGGCATTGTTAACAAGGATAATGAAGCAGAAAAACCAGTAACAAAAACAATGAAGCAGAAGAAAACTGGTAACAAGGATAAAAAGCAGAAGAAAACTTGTGACAAGAATTTTGAAGCAGAAAAATAACTAGTAACAAAAATAATGAAGAAGTAAATAATTGGCAACAAGGATAATGAAACATAAAAACCTGTTAACAAAAATAATGAGTCAAATAAATTGATAACGAGAATAATTACGTACAAAAAAACTATTATGTTCTAGTAACAGTAACAATAAAAGAGTTAAAATATAAAATAAACATAACGTGGCATGGAACAGCTAAACTAATAGAAGGATATGACAACTACAACGTTTCATGAAAAAAACCTTCATCAGGTATAACAAACTATACAAAATAAACACATAAATCCAAGCCAGAAAACACAACACATCTCTAATAATATAGCGGATAGAATGGCGGAAAAAGATAGTGGTCAGGATTTGCGTAGAATCTTGTGTCCCCGATTAGTGTTTCTTCTCCTTTTTTCTTCTTTTCTTCTTCTTTTCTTCTTCTTTTTTCTTCTTTTCTTCCTCTTTTCTCTTTTCACTGATATCTAAAAGGTGTCGTGGTTTATATCATTTGTCGTTCTTGAGCTGCTCGAACTGTCTGAATTAGTGACTTTCCTTTGTTGTTACATGTCTCTATCACTGCATCTATCTATCTTCTTCTTTTCTCTTTTCACTGATACCTAAAAGGTGTCGTGGTTTATATCATTTGTCGTTCTTGAGCTGCTCGAACTGTCTGAATTAGTGATTTTCCTTTGTTGTTACATGTCTCTGTTACTGCATCTATCCATCTTCTTCTTTTCTCTTTTCACTGATACCTAAAAGGTGTCGTGGTTTATATCATTTGTCGTTCTTGAGCTGCTCGAACTGTCTGAATCAGTGATTTTCCTTTGTTGTTACATGTCTCTGTCACTGCATCTATCCATCTTCTTCTGGGTCTTCCTCTTGGTCTTTTCCCACGCATTCTCGAGAAGAACGCCCTTGATGGTTATTGGTAAGGGTTCATTCTGACCAGGTGGCCAAACCATTTAAGTTGTTGTTGTTCTGTATATTCTTGGCAGGGTTTAGTTCCTACCATTTTTCTTATGGTTTCATTTGGTATTTTATCTCTTCTTGTGTTGTTTTTACTTTTCTCAAGCATCGCATCTCACATGTATTGATCTTTCTTAAATGGGATATAGAAAGGGTCCATGTTTGACTTTCATAGCACAAAGTTGGTATGAAAATGCTATTTATTATTTGTTGTTTAGCTGGCATAGAAATGTTTGGATGTCTAAGCAATGGTGAAAGCTGGTATGTGACAGCATTTGCTTTTTGTATTCTCATGTCAATTTCTCTGTCTAGTTTTCCATCTTCTGTGAACATTGTGCCTAAATACTTGAATTCCACTGATTAGTGTTTAATATTTGATATATTTGATTTTGTGCTTTTCTCCAACAGAATAAAAAAACTATTTAACCATACCATTTTTCTTTAACATTTCTCCTCCATGTTTATTATTATTAAAAACATAACAAAATTAGCTTCAGATTGTAACAATAACAATGAAGCGATAAATGAGTAACATTAATCAGGAGCTACAATAATCAACAATATTGAAACAAAAAAGAGTAGTTTCACTTAGTAACTACGAAGAATGAAATAACAATGTAGAACTGACAATTACTTTTAAAAAAATCGGACGGAAAAAATGAAGAAAATGAATAAATATTGTAGAGGGTGTTTATCATTAACCATAACAATTATATAAGAGACTACAGTTCGTTATGTTCAGAAAATAATGAGGAACAATATGGTCATTCACATTCAAAATTGTATATATTATGTATACAGTTTCTCTCTCTCTCTCTCTCTCTCTCTCTCTCTCTCTCTCTCACCACACACATTGACTAACAATTTCGCGTTTAAGAATTAACGATAGTCATATAAGCCTACCAAATATAACGAAGTTTGTGTCAGTTGTAACTATAACCATAATGAGAGTATGAAAATTAGCATGACCCTAGGCTATTACAAATGAGGAAAAATGTATGTTTCAGTTGTTACAAATAATGTAGGGTTATGTAAAATCAATAACTTCCGAGATAAACAACATATATATATATATATATATATATATATATATATATATATATATATATATATATATATATATTTATATATATATATATAAGGAAGTAATGAATAATAATAAGGAACATTATAGTCAGAAATTAATAATAATTTTTAATAGGAAGAGTAACGTTAATTTTTTTCGATAATTTTTTTCATTATTAATTCTAAATATCAAGCAAAAGTATTAACATCATTAATAATTGATAATACCTACTGTAATACTAACTTTGATGCTCAAAAACATAAACTCAAAAGCAAGAGTAAAACGTCACTTATTACCAGCCATAATTATTAAATACAAATTAAAACAAAACATATGCAAAACTAATTTTTTTTTTAAACCTAGTAAAATCTTAACATGAACATAACATTCTGTTTAAATTGCAGACATAAACTAAGAAGTTAACTTGTAATTCTTTTTTTTTTTTAACTCGCAAAACTAAATTCGAGAAAAACCTATTTTCTCGTTCGAAATTTACAAGCTAAAACTAAATATAAAAACATCCGATTACTTGAAAGTCCGGGCAAAAACTAATTCTACGCATAATCGGTGAGGCAAAAATCCGAGCAAATATGAACGTTGGGGTGAAATAATAAACAAGCAAAAACTACTCAAATATTCTTTTAAACTAATGAAATAAGCAAAAGTAACTGAAAAAAAGTAAAGATTATATGTGACTGCTAATTGTAACATTAAGTACGAGCATAATTAGTTTACTTTTTTTTATTTAAAAAAGTGATGTTTTATAACATTACAATTGGACAAGAAGACAGAACAGAAAATTAATGCCTTTGAAATGTGGATTTATAGAAGATTATGTAGAATTGGATGGAAGGAAAAGAAAACAAACGATGAAGTCTTAAAACAACTATAAATGAAAAGAGAACTACTAAACACAATTCAAACAAGACAAATGCAATTTTTGGGCCATGTTAAAAGATACAACAGCCTATTAAAAGTAATCCTGGAGGGGAAAATACAAGGTAAAAGAGGAAGATGCAGACCAAGACTAACGTGGACGAGTAACATCAAAAGATGGACAAACCAGCCTTTGACAACCTGCACCATCACAGCAAGAGAAAGATCAGACTGGCGATCCATGGTAGCCAAACCTTCGATGTGGAGATGGCACTCGATGATGATGATGATGATGTTTTATAGGTCAGAGACCAATTATTGAAACGAATATAAGCGTGCGTTGCTTGAAATGGTCTTTAAACCACGGCTCGAGAGTTAAGGAAGCAACACGACTTTTTAATTTTTTAGGCCCTCAAACAAAATGTATGCAAGGCAGACCAGAACAAACATTTCCATAAGACAGATTAGAACAAAAAGTAAATTCCCACAATGCAGACTAGAAGAAACAGAAAATTCTCCACAATGCAAATTAGAACAAACAGTAAATTCTCACAAAGGGACAAGAACAAATCAATAAAAACCCACAATGCAGATTGGACCAAACAGTAAATTCGCACAATGCAGACTAGAACAAACAGTAAATTCTCCACAATGCAGACTAGAACAAACAGTAAATTCCCAAAAGGGGACCACATTAAAAACAGTAAATTTCCGTAATAAGAACTAGAACAAAGAACAAATTCCCACAAGGTACTATCTTGAACTTAAAGAGCATAAAAGATCATGATTTTCCCAAATCGACCAGGCACCAAAGATCCCTTCATTCAGATTCACAATGACCACAACCCTACAGCGCAAAACCTTACCTCTGTGGGTTCAAGCTATCCTTCAACTATAGTATGCAATGTTATAACAACTAGAATTTATTGAAAACAAACGTCATTTTATTTTATTTGGTTTGGTTATTTTAACCACTAACCTGGCAGCAATGATCGAACCTGTTCTGGAACCAACATCACTGCGATCGGGAATCCCAACTTCCGCTCCCATCATGTGTCACAGCTCCAGCCAGATCTAGGTGCCAAATTCTGTTGACACGATCGACTACCATGCAGACCTAATCTCGGCGTAGAAACGATGGCTCCAAAAGACTTCCATCTAATAGAGAGTGTACACAGTCACTTCCTTATTCCAGTTTCATCGAAAGCACATATTGAAATCAAAGTAAACAAAACGATGCGACTGCTTTATACTGTGTAAAAACAAGGCGACGTGCAGCCATTTTGATTTTGTATTGTAGGTTAGCGGCCGTTAGTAAGGTCGAACTCCGATAATCAAGCCGTTTTTTTTTTCTTCTACTACTCTTCCTTGTGTGAAAAGTAGTAAAGTACCCCCGTCACGCGTATGGGGAATATGGTGTTAGTGACTATAAATTTTACAGACCTTCAGTACATGATTTTTGGGGTAATGTGGTCGGTATTACGCCCGTGCCGCTTTACTTTCCCAGAAAAATATCAGGTACCCATTTAAGGCTGGGTGAACCCGGAGCCGTCGGTTGGTATAGAACCCTACCTCTTGGCCTTTGTAGTCCAGTTCACTAACCACTGAGCTATCGCGGCTCACTTCCTCCTTGTGTGCTGGCCCAGAGAGACATCTTTTCCTCCATCGTTCAGTCTTTAATTGACATCATGTTAATAATAATAATAATGACTAACGCGTGTGTCCATATTTTTCAGTGGCTAACAGTATAGTTTATTGTGACGTGTCGGCAACACGCAAGGGCGCCTTACTTTCCATAAAATAATATCATGTACCCATTTTCAGACACTGAATTAACCTCGAAGTCGCAAAACTTTCGTCTCATTTGGGAACTGAACCCAGACCCTTCTGGTTAGTATTGAACACACTAACCACTCAGCCACCGAGGTGAACATACTAACCACTCACCCACCGAGGTGAACACACTAACCACTCAGCCACCGAGGTGAACACACTAACCACTCAGCCACCGAGGGGAACACGCTAACCACTCAGCCACCGAGGGGAACACGCTAACCACTCAGCCACCGAGGTGAACACGCTAACCACTCAGCCACCGAGGTGAACACGCTAACCACTCAGCCACCGAGGTGAACATACTAACCACTCAGCCACCGAGGGAAACACGCTAACCACTCAGCCACCGAGGTGAACACGCTAACCACTCAGCCACCGAGGTGAACACGCTAACCACTCAGCCACCGAGGTGAGCACACTAACCACTCAGCCACCGAGGTGAACACACTAACCACTCAGCCACCGAGGTGAGCACACTAACCACTCAGCCACCGAGGTGAACACACTAACCCCTCAGCTACCGAGGTGAACACACTAACCACTCAGCCACCGAGGTGAACACACTAACCCCTCAGCTACCGAGGTGAACACACTAACCACTCAGCCACCGAGGTGAACACACTAACCACTCAGCCACCGAGGTGAACACACTAACCACACAGCCACCGAGGTGAACACACCACTCAGCCACCGAGTTGAACACGCTAACCACTCAACCACCGAGGTGAACACACTAACCACTCAGCCACCGAGGTGAACACACTAACCACTCACCCACAGAAATGAACACACTAACCACTCAGTCACCGAGGTGAACACACTAACCACTCAGCCTTTGCAACGTCAATAAAATTCGATAATTAGAGAACTAGAAATAAGACAAAGAACAGAAAGTAAACAGAAAAAGACATATCATTATTGTGACACAATCCCTGCTCAATATCTAATTGTTAATAATTATTTGTAAAATTCGTATACAGTTTCACTCTATACAATTACCCATACGGAAATCTTTCTAATAAACTTGTTATTGAATGGCAGAGGAATAGTTTAATCTCCACACGCTCCCATGATTTAATATATACACGGAGCAAGTAACAGTAGACAATAACATATTTGAGAGAACGATTGCAGTAAGAGTGTGTTTTCTTTGATTTTCAATATAACATTACATGTTTTGATTAGAATTCATGATATCATAAGTAGTATCCGAAATTAATAAAATTATGTTTCAATAGAAATTATTATTATTGTAATATCAGAGGGTAAAAGAAGACAAGTAATCAAGTGTCGAGTGTCCTTGTCTGCTTGTGGTCGCCTGATGGCTGAAGGAAACACCTCTTCGTCATCCACCCTTAAAAGGACGGTTGTGTTGTGGTTTGTTGTAAAACTGTGATATTTGCGTCTTACAACCCAACACATCCGACTTCAGCATGCTATTTTTGAGTACTAGTTTGTTTTCCCTCTTTGATCCCTATTTGCTTGGCCAGACTTGACAGGTTAGTCTATTACTAGAGGCACTGTGAAGAGGTGGAGTAAGGTATGGATAGTTCTGGACCACAGTTCCTGGCGCCAACCATCAGCTGTGCGTCGCTGGCAGTTTCCAGCTCTGGTGCTGTGAGGCACATTTGTCTCAGTCTCCAGTATGGGGAAGTCTGCAAATATTTTAGGAGCAAGTAGCCATATTAAGCCTTTCGTTTTCAGAGTACGATCCCATGTTTTGTCGACTATCCACACATTAATGTCAGCATTACACCAGCGCTATCTTATCTTTTCTTCAATAAAAACTCGGTACTCGATGTTAAGGTTGAGTGAACATGACAGTAGTGACGTAGCCAAAGTGAGTAGACAGCGCCCTAGGCAATCTACGTATTGCGCCCCTTAATTAATTATTACTACTTTTATCTTTTGAGATGTTACGCCTATAGAAATGTTGTCTCGGGTAAACAACTCTCAGACCCCACACTATGCCACTACACAGAAAGCACCGACTCTGGATCGAGCCGAAATTTTGCATTCAGTAGACCAGTTCACTAGTCCCTACTTCAGTGCGATTCCCTATATATATCTTATCCAAGTCCGGCTTGTTGCAGGAGATACTGAGTTAAGTGCTCTGTGCACACCGTGAGCTGTGTGTCTCATCCGTTTTGATCCTGTTTCGATATCCCGCTTGTTTACGATGAATGATGATATCGTATGACAAAGAACAGTTGGCTGTGTTCACTTTCTGCGCGGTTTCGCCTTATGTCTTTTGGCATGTGCTGAGACTGCCTCGATGGGGACTACAGTTACCTTTCTTTGTTTGGGAGATGAGTTAATACGGATGATTCCACTGGCACGGGCGGTTGTGCATTTGCGGTTGGGCAATTATGGATTTTAATTCGTTTGCAGTGATACCGAGGCATTCCATAACCAATAACCAAGATATCTTATCGTTATAGTTTTTGTTTAAAGTTAATTACATCAAGGGTCTGGCCACGTGATAAGACAGAAAGAGACGAAAACACAACACAACGAGCCTTTAACAAACGTTACAAGTACACTAGATTCAAAGGACTGACCACGAAAATGATGGATTCATGAATTATATTACAAACACTAAAAAACATAATAGCAGCAGAAGAGGAAAAAAAAACTCAGTCTATATCTCCTCTCTACGCTGAAAGACAAACGAGGATGGAAAGAAGAAGAATACAGAAGAATTGCTTTAATTTTATTTAGCGACATAATATGTTTTACTTAGAATCACATTCATTATATGTTTTAATTACGATTGAACGACACTACGGTAATTATTTGTTTTTAAAAAAATCGTAATTCGTCGATTGTGTTCAGCGGCAGATAGACATTATTAATGATGCTGCCAATAAACATAAACAAAACAATAGATCGAGAAGGCATTTCCCCCAAAACTAGAATCAACATAATCATTAAGAATGTTAGAAACAATCACAAGTGCGACTGCTGAAGAGGCAAGACAAAGTAAGAAGAAAAAAAAAGTCAAAAGCCCCGTCACGCCAAGTGGCGTATAGGGAAAATATGGTGTTGGTGACCATAAATTTTATAGACCTTCGGCACATTATTGTTATGGTAACGTGGTCGGTATTACGCCCATACCGCTTTACTTTCCCAGAAAAAAATCCAGTTCCCATTTAAGGCCGGGTAAACTCGGAAGCCGTCAATCAGGATCTAACCCGACCTCTTGTCCTTTGTAGCCCAGTTCACAAATCACTGAACTATTGCGGGCCCAGGCCAGACAAAATGCTCAACACAAAAACATAAACGATTGTTTTCACTTCAACGTAATGTCAGTTAAAAAGCAAACAAAAAAAATAAAGATGGTTTATTGTCTGTGCTTTTACAAACCTTAAAGTGTGTGCTTTAGAGTTTACTTTTTGAATTAAACATAGAAATAAACAATAACACAAAAAGTAAACAAAAATATGTCCACATCCATTGATAGTTGGCGGTCGCTGTTTCGCCATATCGTGTCATTTGCTTCAAAGATAGTTTACAAGTACCCCAAAGAAGTCAAGTCACTAAATGATACTTAATAATAACAGCACACACTTTGTGCACATTAAGTTACAAATAGGAAAACAAAGCAAAGATACAGAGTCTTACAGGAAGCAATTTGATCGTCAGAAGGGGAGTCCTTCGAGCAAGTGTTTCAGCTTTCTACAAAATACACACAGAAAGGGGACGAATATCAAATAAAATCACGAACATACAGAAAAGAGAACATACAGAGTACAAAAAGGTCAACATAATCCCATGAAGACAACGCCTTTTCTAGCAGGCAAGTTTGCTAATGATCTAAATCTGCTAGTCTAGTACATACAAGAAGTATCTCTGACTGAGTCGTTCATAGACTTGTTACATAGTCTTAGACTGAACTCAGCATTTCTACCATATCAAATCTATTAATTCACAAATACATGGATATTAATTCTCATTACTTGAACACATACACATAATTACCGTACAATTGCATGATAGAGCTTCACCTTGCATTAAAATATAGTTCCATGGTCAGAAATGAGCACACAAGTAATTCCAAATATAAAAACAAACAAACGATTTTCCAAGGGTTCTTAATATGGCAGCGAAAAGATCCCCCGGTGATTTCAAAATTGACCTATTTACCACACACTCGTCGGCACATTTTATGAAAAGAATTCACGATCGAGAACAACTTGAAGTAACGTCCAAAACGTTTGGAAATGTTGGAGGTAGTGATTCTAAATCTGATAGAAATGTCCAGGCTTAAATCAAAGACCGGGTTCTGTTTTGATTGGAGTCCGGGCCGGTTGGCTCCCTTATTCGGCGCCATGTTTTCACACTAAACATGAGAGGGGTTAACGTAATATAAGGCTCGACCATGTTCGACTTTCTTTCTTTAAAAACATAACAGGATATTATCTCGATTATTGGTTTTACTCAAGGTGAGGGTCTTTTGTATTGAAAGTTAACATGAGCGGGGTTTTTTTACGTTGGTTTTTTTTTTTTTTTTTGTCTTTTAGAAAGAAAACCTAATGGGAAATGTTTGATTTAAATCTGTATTTAAAGTTGGTTGTTGGTAAAGAAAGGACGTTGTGGTGCAGAATATGTGGTTCAGTTGGTGGTTGACTGAATGATTTATATCACAGAAATACCAGGGGAAGAATGCTGTAAGTATAGAATGAATGATAGAATGAATGGATGAATGATTGAATTAATGATTTGTATCACATAAATACCAGGGAATGCTGCCAGTATAGAATGAATGAAAAATTCAATGAATGATATAATTAATGGATGAACGATAGAATGAATGAATAAATTATTTTTATCACAGACATACCAGTGAAGGAATGTAAGTATAGAATGAATGAATAATTTACTGAGTGATAGAGTCAGGGATGAAGTGATAGAGAGATGCAAAGAGAAAAGATACCAGACAACTAAAGAGAATGGCTTGGCAGAAGGTCACCGGCAGAAATAATAAATAACTGTCGAGATCGAAAGTTGTGGAGAGACATGACTACGCCAGTAGGCGTAATTGATGATGATGATGATGATGATGATGATGATGATGATGATGATGATGATGATGATGAGACGTCTCCGGCCTATACGAAATTACTTAGTGAATCTACATTCTATGTTCAGGCACAAACTTATTTCATTTATGTCACAAACAACCTAAAACACCAAGTGCTGCCCTGCCCATCGTCCCCTTAAAAGAAATAGCAACTTGTAGTAGAAATTTATTTATTTTTTTCCGTTCGCTAGTTTTTACCTGTGACGAAGTCCTTGAGACTAGGAACTGAATTTTCCGTGTTAATCCATTTTTCTCTGGCAGCCGTGTGCACAGGGGTGCATCGCTGCACATGCAGATAACTCCGACTTCGGAGGTACTCATATTTTTTCCGTCGATGAGTAATTGACATTTCAAGCCGGGCCTCGCTGCTGAGACCAGGGGTGGTTGCCGCAGAGAGAAATCTTAAATTAAAATTTCAACCGGTGCAGCCGGGATTTGAACCTACAACCTCTCTGTCTCGAGGCCGGCGATTTGCCTCGAGACCAACCAGCTAGACCACAGAAATGAGAAAATATGATGGATAACAAAAGCAGCTGAAGTGACTGGATGAGTCAAAATTAGAAATGAGAGCATGCAGAACATGTAGGCATGGAAGCAAGCTACAGAGATAATAAATACGTTTTGACCACGTGGAGAAAATGTCATGCGACTCAATACCATTAAAGACATACACAAATGGAGTATAGTAGCAAGCAGCTCGAGGCAAACTCACAATAAGGTGTAGTGGCAGGTAAGTTCTGAAACAGCAAAACATGGCATTGTTGAGGCTGCCAGAGGGCGAGAGATAGAACGCTGTATTCCCTGGACATGGAAGGAAGTGGAGAAGAAGAAACAGGAAGTCGGGTGACTGGATTTGTGATTTTTTTTTTTTTCGTTTTCGAACGAAGCCCCCATGATAGATGATGAAATGTATAAGGGGGATCACAGATGGTTGGCATTGGTTCTCATCGTCATCGTTTGAGTGCCCGCTGGCGTAGGCGATCATTTCTCTCCATTAGTGTCTGTCTCTGAAGCAGATATTAACACCTCTACCAAGATGTTACATAATCTATTAGATAAAGTTTGGGAGAGGGAAGAAATACCTAAAGACTGGAAAGAAGGTTATATGATCAAACTACCAAAGAAAGGAAGTTTACGGGAGTGCACAAATTATAGGGGAATTATGCTACTATCAGTGCCAGGAAAAATATTAAGCAGAATCATTCTGGAGAGACTAAAAGAGGTCACAGAGAAACATTTGAGAGATGAACAAGCAGGTTTTAGGAAGAGCAGATCATGTGCTGATCAATAACTACTGTACGTATAATCGTTGAACAAAGTTTAGAACTAAAATCCCCACTTTATATTGGATTCATAGATTACGAAAAGGCATTTGATAGTTTAGACAGAAGAATGCTTTGGAAGTTGCTGAGTCATTACGGAATCCCCATAAAGTTTATTAACCTGATAAAAACAATGTATGAAGGAACAAAATGTAGTGTGGTGCATGAAGGACAGCTTACAGAAGCATTTGAAATAAGAACAGGAGTAAGGCAGGGATGCCTTCTGTCTCCATTTCTCTTTCTACTGGTCATAGATTGGATTATGAAAATAACTCAAAACAACAGAAATGGAATCCACTGGTCACTGACCAAGCAACTGGATGATTTAGACTAAGCTGATGACACAGCTCTCCCATCACACATCCATCAACAGATGCAGGATAAAATGAGCATACTTGATGAGAGATCACAACAAATGGAACTAAAGATTAATAGAGATAAGACCAACATTATGAGAATTAATGCAGTTGGCAATAACCTGATAAAATTATGAGAAATACCTCTACTAGACTGACAATCTTACATATATCTGGGCAGTAACATAGATAAAGAGGGAGGAACAGAAAATGATACCAAAATAAGGATATCAAAAGCAAGAGGGGCTTTCGTTGCACTGGGAAACATATGGAAATCCAAAGAAATTAGGTTAAAAATAAAAATAAAAATTTACAACTCAAATGTTAAGTCGGTCCTATTATTTGGCCGTGAAACATGGAGAACAACAAAATTGACAATCATGAAGATACAGACTTTCATTAATAGATGCTTACGCAGAATAAAAGGCTGGAAATGGCAGGACAAAATCACTAACATAGAATTATGGAAATGTACCAGGCAAATACCAGTGGATAAAGAGATACAGCGAAGACGATGGCGCTGGATAGGACACAAACTGCGGAAGCCAACTGAGAGTATTACACAACATGCCCTTTTTTGGAATCCCCAGGGGAAAATACAAACAGGAAGACCAAGGAATTCTTGGAGAAGAAAGATAGAAGCAGAGATGAAGATGATGGGGATAACATGGAATTATCTTAAAAGAATGGCAAAAAAACAGATCGACTTGGAAAGTGTTTGTTGACGACCTATGCTCCACAGGGAACTGAAAGGTAGAAGAAGAGAATGTCTATCTCTGCAGATGTCTATAAATTCAATTGTTCAGGTTCTACACCAACCACTGCAGCTGTTTATAGATTCTATTATTGGGGTTCTACACCTACCACTGCAGCTGTTTATAGATTCTGTTATTGACCTCCGACCTCCACCTCTGCAGCTGTTTATATATTCTATAAGTGACCTCCCACACCTACCACAGCAGCTGTTTATAGATTCTATTATTGACCTCCGACTCCTACCTCTGTAGCTGTTTATCAATTCTTGTATTGACCCTCTTCGAAATCGCTCTCTTAAAATTGATCTACATGTAGAATAGATATAGAAAACAGCAGTCGTTGTTGAAACCTTACCCTGTATATGTGTAATAGATCCATCATAGCGAGTTTTTGTTTTGTTAGGTCAGTAACAATAGTTCAAGGTCTCTCTCTTCAGATGGTATTTAACATTGTCAAATCATGCTGTTGATACGTTCATATAGTACATCCCTCTGGATCGAATGCTGGTTCAGACGACAAATGTTTGCCAAGAGAGTTCTTGAGGTATTGAGTTCTTTAGTTATTGAGTTATTGAATTCTTGAGTTATTGAGTTATTGAGGTATTGAGTTATTTAGTTATTGAGTTCTATAGTTATTGAGTTATTGAATTCTTGAGTTATTGAGTTCTTGAGTTATTGAGTTATTGAGTTCTAGAGTTATTGAGATCTTGCGTTATTGAGTTCTTTAGTTATTGTGTTCTTGAGTTATTAGCGGGTCATCATCATTGCACTCCGAATATGCCCATAGGTGCTCAGATTCCCTCCTCAGCAAGTCCCGCAGTGTCCAGCGACTGACAACTCCAGTTCTGTGTTGGTTGATAAGTCTTCTTACACGCCCACTAAGTTTCTCATTTCTGGCTGTGCCCACCTTAACTCCAATCTCTTTCATCCGAAGGTGTGACGTGGACTCATGGTTGTCGAAGTCCTGTGCCCTTCCCACATCTCGGAGGGCATTGATGATGTCCGCCCGATCCATTGGTTGATCGTCCTCAACAATAGCGCAGCTAGCCAACCTGTCCGCTCTTTCATTTCCCCGTTCTCCCGCATGTTCTGGGACGTAGACAAAAGTGATCTGAGCATGAAAGGTAGAGGCGGAATCGGTACGCATGCAGTGGGTAGAGTCAGTGCTGAAATAAAAAATACCTAAAGTTGCGAATAGAATAACTTGTAAATCTAAGTAAGATGAAGACACAACGACAAAAGGATCCCAGCACGATTCGTGGACATGTGTAGGAAATGTGATGACAATTTGTGTTTAACCATTCGAACGCTTTTGTGTTACATGTCAACACTAGGCCAATCCGCCCATGTTTCCCTGGGGAAGAAAAGAGAGATCTTGTGAACATACGAGGCCCTGCAGACGCTAGGAAGTAACATAAACAAGCCAAAACTCAAACAGCTCACTATAGACATAGATAACCTCATTAACACTCATGACATACGGCTAGTGATGCAATGGATCCCAGAACACTTCAACACACCAGGACATGATAAGGCAGATACATTAGCCAAGAGAGGACCCAGACAGACACAATTTCACATGAACATCTCATTACACAGCCAAACAAATCATAAACTCTAACAGTAGAGGAGATTGCCTGAATGGGTGGGTCATGGGAAAAAAACAGGGAGAGTTCTTTTTTAAATATATGTCAAGGCCACACCCTCAAGACAACATTACCAACTTAAAAGGAAGAGACCTAACCACCATCTTCAGACCGGTTATGTACCACTCAGAAAATCGGTCATGTAGCACTGAACAACCATATCAAAAGAATACAACGAATCAATTCAGAGGAAGAGATATGTTTACAGCACTCGGAAAAATTGACTAATAATCAACAACAGAAAGAAATATGGACCAAAGCAGGATCGAACCCGTACTCAGTGGCACAGCGTCTTGCCACGAAAAGCCAACGCTAGGGAACACTGCCACTCATCTAACTACTCCAGCATGTCCACTCTGTGAACACCCACATGAAACAGTAGAACATCATCTTTTTGACTGTCCAAAGTTCCCTGACGTCACAGCAACTCAACTTCCTCAAAGACGTCATCAATGGAAAACCTTGTACTGAAATACAAGGAGATTCAGAAATACCTGTATATATCATTACAGAGCACTGGACAGAAGGGCGTCAGCTCATATGATTCTGAACCCATAATAACAAAAACAACGGTATGTGAGAAGAGTGAAGATAAAAGCTGTCGATCACAATTGAGCTTGGTCTCTTGTACTCAGCAGTTCACTAACAGCTGCTCTAATATGGATTGCAATTTTACAAGATCCAGCACAAAATGTGACCAATCTACTTCCACATAACGTGACGCTTCTGGCAGAATCAGACAAATGGGCACCGCTTATGTGGTTTCGTGATTGCTTGCCCTATCCTTATCCCTGTTTATACAAATATGAACATCACCGGCGATCAGTCTTGTTGAAATCAACATCTCGCTCAACGCTGTTGCCGTCGCTGTTAAAGAAAGTCTTTTTAATCGTGGTCATATCGTATGCACCACTGTCTTCGTAGACTATTCTGCCTGCTGAGCGAGCTGTAAATGGTCATGCACTTCTTTGGTGTCGTATTACAGATCCGTCTGTATAGATGACTGCATCTTTCTCATCGGTGTTATTCCAGATGAGACCATTGACCTCCACATTGACCACGACTGAGTTATGCTCCCTACTTTTCCTGTCGAGTGTGTATGACCAATCTACTTCCACATAACGTGTCGCTTATGGCAGAATATGAAAAATAGGCACCGCACATGTGATTTCGTGATTGCTTGCCCTATTCCTATCCCTGTTTATACAAATATGAACATGACCGGCGGTCAGTCTTGTTGAAATCAACATCTCACTCGACGCTGTAGCCGTCGCTGTTAAAGAAAGCATTTTTTAAACCGAAATATTAGAGATTCTACTCCACTTGCCTTCTTCCGTTCGCAATGTTGACTGGATTTGTTACTTTTTGCAAATGTCTATGTTTTGTATTTTGGTTCTCTATTTATTACCGATATACACCAGCGATGGTACTATGTGTCGTAAAGATAGTTTTTTTTTTTTATTACCAACATTTTATGGGGAAAGAAAGGGGGGCGGGGGCCGTATCGTATTCTATTAATCGTGGCATAGAAGGCGAACAGCTGGGACACGTGACAACTGGAAAAATAAAAGAAGGGAAAAAGAGATCAAGTTAAATTGTGAGATGAGACATTAGACAATTAAGAGAATGACTGGGTAGGGAGTCAACAGCTGAATTGATGGACAACTGCTGAGACAGACAGCTGTGGAGGGACGTGATCACCTACGACAGCAGGCGTCGTACTTTACAATGATGTCGATTATGATGACATGAGGACGAATGAAAAGGAAAGAAGAAACAAGGTGATAAAAGAAGAAAGATTGGAGAGAATATAATTCTTAGGGAATCCATCACAAAGTGGTCTTGTCACGTGGCACTCAACTTGACTGACAGATTAAAACGTCTGGGGCGTCTGGTCCGTGATAGGCCTTCACCTTGTAACAGTGGTTCGATGTCTGAAGACACCAGCTTCGTCCATTGTAAACCCCCCCCCCCCCCCAACTTATATTTATATAAAGGCGTTGATGCAACGCTTTTCAACATTTACTGGAAGGTCACAATCACTGTCGTTTCTTGGCTAATGAAACTGATTGAAACAAAATCTGTTAACTAAAATAAATACTCGCGTTCATTCCTTCACTTTTGTAATGAGAACAATAGTAGACAGAGCTGTAGAAGTAAACAAACAAATATGTATATAATTGTATTTCATTCATCGGCTGAGAGATTTGACAAAGTATATAAAACATTAAGAAAGAAATTTAGGAAGTATACATTTTGATATCATTGGAGCCGCGATAGCTCAGTGGTAAGTGAACTGGACTACAAAGGACAACAAGTTGGGCTCGATCCTGATCGATGGCTTCCAGGTTCACCCAGGCTTAAATGGGAATCGGATTTTTTTTCTGGGAAAGTAAAGCGGCACTGGCGTAATACCGATCGTATTACCCCCAAAATCATGTGTCGAAGGTCTAATAAAATTATGGTCACTAACACCATATTCCCTATACGTGACGGGGCTATTTACTTTATATATATAATTTGACATCAAGATCTAAGAACAGTGTAACAACTGGTACTTCTCTTCCTCATCTTTTCTCCCTCATTTGACATTCAGCGTCGATGACAGATAGCCATTTTGTCTTTGTGTTAAGATTGCCACCATTACTATACGCATACAATGCTCACCAGCTTTCACGAACTCTGTCATAATATCTCACTAGCTACAAAGCATTGAATATCTAGCATATTATCGCCATGTTGTTCGATTTGTGTATATATCCTTATATATATTTTTGTATTGTTGTTTATTGTTCCAGCTGAAGGCCTACTTGGCAGAAACGTCGACTTTTGTTTTGTTAATTACCACGTAAAGCTGTTACCATACCACTTTTTTCTTCTTCTTTATTTTAAAATTGTCATTACCATCAGCTTTACAGCAGCTTTGCATCGCTATGTATCTTGATGCCTTTACTCCTTCATATCTCACAGCTGTTGGCTTCATTATTAAAGTGGCATTTTTGTTACAATCTTGAAAACTGTGCACCATTCACAGGAAATGTACTGAATCGATTACATTCCACTAATTTCTTACAAACTATTATTATATAGAAGTGGCTTCAGTTTGTGAAACTAAACATAAATATATAATTTTTACCTTCATTTTCAAATGAGTGATATTTCAGAATAATTTGTATAAGAGAAATAATGTTTAGAGACTAACCAATTTAAGACTTTCTGGTGTGCAAGATTTTATATTCCACGAATTAAACTTTTTTCCAATTTGAATATATAATTGAAAAAAAAAAACAACGCTTTTAAAAAAATATTTTAAGAGAAAGAAATAAGTTAAACAAATAAAGCATCAATGACAAACACACGTGATCTGGTGTTGTGAATAAAAAGTCACGAGAAGTGATAATCAACTTGGAAGGTTTCAACAGATAAAACGAGGCCTCTGGTAGGGTTGTGTACTATCATAAAGCAGTCTTAATGTATATAATGCGATTATACAGAGATGGATACAATCCATACTGTGGATATCATCTTGTAGTTATAATACATGGACAAGATGTTAGTCTCAGATGGCAAATGTATATCGTAGATGAGGCATAGACTAGCTCTGGCTGTAGTGTCCAGAATCAAACCCAGAAGATTACGATTATTAGGCAACTAATTTTGTTAACAATAGAGGTAAGATGAAGAGTTCTTCGATGTGATGTTCATCAAGTCTTTGATATATATGTAAAGGTAAAGGTAAAGGTAAAGGTAAAGGTAAAGGTAAAGGTAAAGGTAAAGGTAAAGGTAAAGGTAAAGGTAAAGGTAAAGGTAAAGGTAAAGGTAAAGGTAAAGGTAAAGGTAAAGGTAAAGGTAAAGTACGAGACTTGAATCGGCGTCTTAATAACAGTTTTCCTCCATATGTACGGAAGTCTATCCAAAAGTGTTCGGAGACTTCTGGATAGTGTCGCTTCACGCATCAAAACTCACGATGCGAGACGGCATTCCTCACCTTCCCTGTACTCTGAAACTCATTTCTGCCAGCGCCTGGGTCGACCGCGAGGGTATTTTTTCCCCCCAATTACGAGTACAATTTACACTGCTTCCAGTGGGAACCAAACACGGGTTGTCCCAATGTCGGTAGCCCAGTAGGGTGGTTTTCACAGGCTACGGAGGCCCCCAATTTGATATATGCACGTCAATCATGTATAATTAGACAACAGAAATGGAAGGCTCATGGTTATGGTTATGGAAGGCCCCGGCATCACTGCAAACGAATTAAAATCTATAATTGCTCAAACCGCCCGTGCCAGAGGAATCATCCGAATTGATATATTATCATCCAAAAAAAGGTAGCTGCAGTCCCCATCATAGCAGTCTCAGCACACACCAAAAAACATAAGGCGAAACCGCACAGAAAGTGAACACGGCCATCTGTTCCCCGTCATACGATATCATGATTCATCGTAAGCAATCGGAATATAGAAATCCGATCAAAACGGATGAATCGCACAGCTCACAGTGTGCACAGAGCACTTAACTCAGTAGCCCCTGCAGCAAGCCGTACTTGGAATATGAGGAAACTGCAACAAGGGAAGGCTAAGGCACAGAAATTGGTTGCAAAGAATAGTGTTGAGAATGCCATTGATTGTTGGTAAAGCAGTAATGAAGGATTTTCTTCAAAGCGGCTAAAGCAAATCGAAAAAAAAAAGATAAGAAAAAAGTAAAGTATCCCCGTTACGCCAAGTGGCGTATAGGGAATATGGTTTTAGTGACCATACATTAACAGACCTTCAGCACATGATTTTTGGGGTAATGTGGTCGGTATTACGCCCGTGCCGCATTACTTTCCCAGAAAAAAAAGCCGGTATCCATTAAAGGCTGCGTGAACCGGAAGCTGTCGGTTGGGATCGAACCTGACTATTTTGTCCTTTGTAGTCCAGTTCACTAACCACTGAGCTATCTCGGCTCCCACATGTTATATTTAAATACAGATATATATGGAACTATGGGAATTACGGTTCAGATGATATTAGAAAAACATATTGTATATGAAAGCATCACCTTAAAAAAAAATGAAAATTAAATTTAAAATAAAAACATCGCTTACGGCATTTATCGCATTTCCCATATCTGGGCCTTAGCAATAGTTTTGAGTTTGGGCGTGAGGGGAGAGAAGGTGTTTTATATATATATATATATATAATAAATATATATATGTATGAGTAATAAAAACCGGAGAAGGTAAAAAATAGTGACACTGTGACCTTCCAGGCATGTCGTAAGAGGCAACTAAGGAGGTTGATCGATGGCTTGACAAGTTGTCATTGTAAAAAGTATTGTTATGGAAACAGCGCCATAGATTTTAGAGCAGTGATCTCTGCAATACGTGCCATTTTGGCACGCAAGGTTTCTGTTTTTGAGATTGTGTTTGTGCCCTATGTTGTCGGCTTGAAAGGACAATAGATAGATAGGGAATAAAAACCTTACGTTCTGTAGATGCTCTAATTAGTGTACAAATCAGAATGGGGCAGTAAGAGGAGATGCAAACAGGTACACAAAAAATGCTGCAGTCGGAAGCTTTTGGTCAAAAGGCGCAGATATTACAGTTAGCGCCGTCAAGTATTATACAACTCATTTACGCCCATTTAATTGCGTTTGATGGGAGAATGATCAGAGTGAACAACAGTCGAATGGTGAATGTAGAAATAGTAGTAATAGTTGTTGTTGTATTAGCAATTGTAACAGTAATTGTATTAGTAATAGCAGCAGTAGCAGTTAAAGTAGTATCAGTAATAGAACAGCAGCAGTAGTAGTAGTAACAGTAGTAGTAGTAGCAACAGATAAAGATTAATTTTACAAAATGCTGCAAGTTACCTTGGATTCAATCCCCAAAGTAGAACAAATGTACGTGCTGGGCGATCGATTTGCACGCATTTGAATTGTCTATCATTAATGGCCATCATGCCTATATCATCCTGGTATTGACAAAATAAACGATAATGCTCAGAGACTTCTATATTTGTGTTCTCTTAACAGCATGTGTGCTGCCAACACCCTTTTCAGTATTAAGAACCGAGAAAAAGCAACATGGCGCCACCCTAGGTTTGGGAATTGGCACAGCTGGACTTTGTCTTAGTTCGCAGACAACACTTAAATAATGTTAGAGTAACCAGAGCATACCATAGCGCAGACTGTGGTGCAGACAACACTTAAATAATGTTAGAGTAACCAGAGCATACCATAGCGCAGACTGTGGTGCAGACAACACTTAAATAATGTTAGAGTAACCAGAGCATACCATAGCCCAGACTCTGACACAGACAACACTTAAATAATGTTAGAGTAACCAGAGCATACCATAGCACAGACTGTGACACAGACAACACTTAATTAATGTTAGAGTAACCAGAGCATACCATAGCACAGACTGTGACACAGACAACACTTAAATAATGTTAGAGTAACCAGAGCATACCATAGCACAGACTGTGACACAGACCATGCACTTGTCATAAGTAAAGTGACGGCAACCACCAAAATGATATACAAATCTAGAGAACCATCCAGGCCTAAGATCAATATCACTGCAACACAATTACACAAAAACCAAGTTCTGTTCACGAATGCCTTCCAGAAATGCATGGAGAAAACAGAAGACCTAAACAATGTAGATGATTCATGGAACCAGCTAAAATCACACATCCTTGACTGTGCAATCGTAACTTTTAGTAAAGACAAGCACTCCACCAAGGATTGGATTCAAGAAAACTCGATGAAACTCATGCCACTTGTAGAGAAGAAGAACAAGGCTTTCCTAGCCTTAAAGAATTACACAAGTCAGAACACACAAGATAAATTCAAATAAGCAAGAGCAGAAGTACAATAGAAATCAAGGAGATGAGCGAACGAGTGCTGGTCAAATCTGTGCTTTACTATCCAGAAAGCTGCTGAGTTGGACGAATCACGAACTATGTACAACACCATTAAGATTTCTCTAGACTCAATCAGTGACAAAACTAAACAGCTGGAAAGATGGGTCGAACATTACTCAAGTCTATATTCTGTTGACAGACCAGCAAGCCCATCCCTAGACCAGCAAGCCCACTCCTAGACCAGCAAGCCCATCTCTAGACCAGCAAGCCCACTCCTAGACCTTCAAGCCCACTCCTAGACCAGCAAGCCCATCCCTAGACCAGCAAGCCCATCCCTAGACCTTCAAGCCCACTCCTAGACCAGCAAGCCCATCCCTAGACCAGCAAGCCCACTCCTAGACCTTCAAGCCCACTCCTAGACCAGCTAGTCCCAAAATACTCAGTGCTGACCGAGCTGGACAATAAACCTTCTGAGAAGGAATTTCATGACGTCATCCACGACCTCTCAAACGGAAAAGCTCCTAGTAACGACAACATCGCAGCCGAAAAACTGAAGTAAAATCTTGAAACACTCCTGCCCCACCTCGACATGCTCCTTGTTCAATGTTGGAGAAGTGTAGATATACACCAGAAACACGAAAGATGCCAAGATTGTAAGGTTAAACAAAAATATAAGGGACACGGGCGATTTCAAGAACTAAAGTGGTATATCCATTCTGAGTATAACTAGAAGGCATTAGCTAGAATTGTTTTAAAGCGCCTATATCAACTGGCTGAATATATCCTTCCCGAGTCCCAATGCGGGATTAGAGCTGGACCGTTATCCACCAATATGATTTTGATCTCTGCCAACTGTAGGAGAAATGCAAGTAACAGAGAAGATCTCTATTTACAGCCTTCGTTGATCTCGCAAAGGCTTTTGACACAGTGAGCAGAGCAGGTCTATACAGGGTGTTGGAAAATGTTGGCTGGCCTCCTACATTGATCTCACAAAGGCTTTTGACACAGTGAGCAGAGCAGGTCTATACAGGGTGTTGGAAAATGTTGGCTGGCCTCCTACATTGATCTCACAAAGGCTTTTGACACAGTGAGCAGAGCAGGTCTATACAGGGTGTTGGAAAATGTTGGCTGGCCTCCTACATTGATCTCACAAAGGCTTTTGACACAGTGAGCAGAGCAGGTCTATACAAGGTGTTGGAAAATGTTGGCTGCCCTCCTATATTAATCTTGCAAAGGCTTTTGACACAGTGAGCAGAGCAGGTCTATACAAGGTGTTGGAAAATGTTGGCTGGCCTCCTATATTACTTAAGCTGATCAAGTTGTTTCACAACAATATGCCTGCCATCATCTAGTTCGACGGTAGATCTTCCCAGCCCTTTGAGATGAACTGTGGAGTCAAACAAGGACGTGTCCTTGCCCCTACTCTATTCAGCATAGTTTTCGCTGCCCGTCTACACAATGAAACGTTCGAAACTTCAACATCCGTACAAGATCTGAATGCTTCTTATTCAAACCAGCACGTCTGAGGTGAAAATTTAAAACAATTAAGATGCTAATCAAGGAGCTTCTATCCGCTACTGATGCAGCACTGATGGCTCACGATGAATTCGTCATACAGTCAATGATTGACAATCATGTGATTTATTCTCCTTGTTAATAAATATCTAGAAGGCTGTGATGCTTCAACATGGCGTAGTCAGTACCGTAGCAATATCATCATTAAATAATACACCTCTTGAATCTGTGAGAAAGTTCACCTATCTCAGTTCTATGGTCTGTGTCCATATTCAGATTCACTGTGTCACTTGAAGAAGAAATAAATTCCCGAATCGGAAAGGCAGCTTCCACATTTGGTAAACTTAAAGATAGAGCATGGACCAACACCAAATTAACACTCAGGATTTAAACAGAAGAATCAAATGTACCAAAGTTGTGTGCGTTGTACGCTTTTAAACGGATCAAAAACTTGGACTACCTATGCAGGTCAGGAGGTTAACCATCTCTCGTGTGCGTTACCTTCGAAAGATTATGAACATCAAATGGGAGGACAAAGTAACAAACTATAATCTCTTACAACAAGCCTAACTCCTATCTGTGATGGCAATAATTAGGAGTCGTAGACTAAGGTGGCGTGGTCATTTAAGAAGAATGGCAAACGATCGCATTCCCAAACAAATATTGTATGGCAAACTTAAGGACGAAAAGAGAACAAATGGCAGACCAGCGCTAAGATATAAGGATATTTGCAAGGCTTCCGTAAGCAAATTCTCTATCAGTGAAAGAAATTGAGAAAGTCTGGCTGCAGATCGTAGAGCAATGAGAACACAAAGAAATAATGGCACAGCAACGTTCAAGGAAGTGCTGATATCAAATTCAGAAGACAAAAGGCGCAGGAGAAAGGAGACGAGGCCAGACACAAGGAATAAATCTTGTTTGTTCTGCGAGTGGAACTGTTTATCCAATATTGGCAGATTCAGCCACGAGAGAAGCTGTTCAGCAAAGCGCCATCCAGCATACGACACGAATATTTTACCCCCCAAAAAACTGACTTATGATTGCTTGCGACCAACCGTCTGTCGAGACGCCAAAAGGCCATATTAGTAGTAGCAGTTGTAGTAACAGTAGCAGCAGCAGCAGCAGCAATAATCATAGTAGTAGTAGTAGTAGTAGTAGTAGTAGTAGTAGTGGTAGTAGTAGTGGTAGTAGTATTATTAGTATTAGTAGTAGTAGTAGTATTAGTAGTAGTAGTAGTAGTAGTAGTAGTAGTATTAGTAGTAGTAGTAGTAGTAGTAGTAGTAGTAGTAGTAGTAGTATTAGTAGTAGTAGTAGTAGTATTAGTAGTAGTAGTAGTAGCAGCAGTAGTAGTATTAGTAGTAGTAGTAGTGGTAGTAGTATTATTAGTATTAGTAGTAGTAGTATTAGTAGTAGTAGTAGTAGTAGTAGCAGCAGTAGTAGTAGTAGTAGTAGCAGTAGTAGTAGTAGCAGCAGTAGTAGTAGCAGCAGCAGCAGCAGCAGCAGTAGTAGTAGTAGCAGCAGTAGTAGTAGCAGCAGTAGTAGTAGCAGCAGTAGTAGTAGCAGCAGCAGTAGCAGCAGCAGCAGCAGAAGCAGTAGCAGTAGCAGCAGCAGCAGCAGCAGCAGCAGCAGCAGCAGAAGCAGTATCGCATGACCTGTTTGAGACCTAGCGTGGCCCTAGCCTAGCTAAACTATATGAAACTCTGAGTTCTCCTAAGTAATAAATGAACACTAGAAGGTCCATGTAACAAATTACAATATAAACAATTTGAGACTCCCTCAGGATTACGAGGCCCTACTACCAGGAATTGTTCCCGCACTTTTAACTACAAACGGCTGGTTTCAGTCCAGTTTGCCGCCCGCGTAAGAAAATTAAATACAACGGCATTAAATATATATGTGTGTTCAAATAGGTATGATAAAGTATCAAGTTAAAGTAATAAAGTGTATACCAAGTCATCATTGAGTGCCGTCTCCGCATCGAAGGTTGGCTACCATGGAGCACCATTCCTTCTCATGCCATCCAGTCTCTTTCTTTGATAGTGCAGGTTGTCATAGACTGACTTGTCCATCTTTTGATGTTACTCGTCCTAGTTAGTTTTGGTCTGCCTGTCTCTTTTACCTTGTATTTTCCCCTCCAAGATTACTTTTAGTAGGCTGTTGTGTCTTTCAACATTGCCACACATAATTTGCCTTATTCGAATTGTGTTTAGTAGTTCTCTTTTCATTGTTAATTGTTTTAAGACCTCATCATGTGTTTTCTTTTCTTTCCACTCAATTATTCCTATTCTTCCATAAATACACGTTTCAAAGGCTTCAATCTTCTGTTCTGTTTTCTTGTCAAGTGTCCTTGTTTCTGCACCATACAAGAATGTTAAGAAGATATAACATTTTGCTATTCTTAGTTGTAGCCCTGGTGTTATTTGTTTTGATGTTAGTATAATTTCCATGGCATTAAATTTACTTTTTTGCCATTCATATTCTTTTGTTTATTTCACTTTTACAAGCCAAGTCAGTATTTGTATATCAATTCTAATGCAGAGACGCACAAGAAAACTAGTTTAAGAATTATAGCATCAAAAGTTAAGAAAATCACTTGAGTGTTGTTTCGAGGTTCAAACACCCAGATGTGTTCTTCCATTCTTCTTCTTCTTCTTCTACCTTTCATCTCCCTGTGGAGCATAGGTCGTCAACAAATACTTCCCAAGTCTTTCTGTTTCTTGCCATTCTTTTAAGATCATTCCATGTCTTCCCTATCATCTTTATCTCTGCTTCTGTCTGTCTTCTTCAAGAAATTCTTGGTCTTCCTCTTTGTCTTTTCCCCCTGGGGATTACAAAAAAGGGCCTGTTGTGTAATACTCTCAGTTGGCTTCCGTAGTGTGTGTCCTATCCAGTGCCATCGTCTTCGCTGTATCTCTTAATAAACTGGTATTTGACTGGTACATTTCCATAATTCTAAGTTAGTGATTTTGTCCTGCCATTTCCATCCTTTTATTCTGCGTAAGCATCCATTAATGAAAGCCTGTATCTTTATGATTGTCAATTCTGTTGTTCTCCATGTTTCACAGCCATATAATAGGACTGACTTAACATTGGAGTTGAAAATGTTTATTTTTGTATTTAACCTAATTTCTTTGGACTTCCATATATTTCCAAGTGCCACTAAAGCTCCTCTTGCTTTTGATATCCTTATTTTGGTATCATTTTCTGTTCCTCTCTCTTTATCTATATTACTAACCAGATATATGTAAGATCCCGATGTCCATTGGGTAGTACCAAATCGTGGCTATGTCGCTGATATGGATTGTTCGGTAACTCACAATCTACAATGTGATGCGCTTTGTTGAGATGTTGAGAACCGCTCCTTAAGAATATTAGCTGACATTATACACTCGCTTTGACCGAAGGCCCAAACGATAACGGGGGAGGCTAATGGCTGTCAAAGAAGCACCTAACACGCAAGGATGTACGCTCTGCTCGAATTGAAAAACAGAACAGAAAGAAAAACAGACTATCATGTCAAATCACGTATCCCTCGTGGCCAAGACCCTCGCTCTGTCCTCGAGGGAAACTTCCAGCTCACGGACTGGTCTCTATGGCTTAATTTACGCTGACAGGCGACACTGTTCGTCTCTCGTCTACCCCATTATCACGATCTTTCTTTAATTCGATCAACGGCCTGTAAATCGCTAAGAAAACACTAGCTAGCGCTAATGTGGTAATATGCCCGCGAGAGATAAGGGCGATGAGAAATTGGAAGAAATTCGTTTCAGAGTTTGAAGCAAAAATATAGAAGAAAATAAAAGTTAATTATTGTAGTCAAGGTGGATAGCTAGAAATGAGTGGTAATTAATGTGTAGAGGGATTTGGGGGATGGAAAGAGAGAGAGAGAGAGAGAGAGAGAGACAGTGTGAGAGAGGAGTGGAGAGAGCAGCTAAACAAGGATAAAAAGAATTAAAAGAAACGGTGGGAAGAATTGTAATAATCAGAAACACAGAGGTACATGTGTTCATGTGTCTGTGTGAGTGTGGTTGTATGCACTTTCCGATAGCTACTAGATGTATTAGGAAATTACGAGAGAGAGAGAGAGAGAGAGAGAGAGAGAGAGAGGAGATTTAAATGTGATAGTTGCGTTTGTACATTTGATAGAGATAACGGCAAGGAGGGAGACTGAAGAAAGAGAGAAAGAAAGAAAGAAAGAAAGAAAGAAAGAAAGAAAGAAAGAAAGAAAAGAAAGAAAGAAAAGAAAGAAGAAAGAAAGAAAGAAGAAAGAAAGAAAGAAAGAAAAAAAAAAAGAAAGAAAAGAAAAAAGAAGAAAGAAAGAAAGAAAAGAAAGAAAGAAAGAAAGAATAAAGAAAGAAAGAAAGAAAGAAAGAAAGTAAGAAAGAAAGAAATCTTAGGAAATTGGTCGGCTTGGCTTGATTAAGGCTCCATCCTTCAATTAGGCATCAGTTAAAAAGAAAAAAAAACATAAACTCTTAAAAGACCCAGATTCCCTGTACTCTTCGATGTCTGATGGGTACCCTTTTAGCTCTCACACATGAGCTCATCTTGATTGGACTCAAGCCACCCACGAACATGATCGAATGCGATTCTGAAAATATAATTGTAAGATTAAGTTACCGATCAGCAGGTCCTGACATATGGAAGTAAAGCGTGGACAATCGGAAAACAGATAAGAACATCTTTGGAGGTCGGAGAAATATGGTGTTACAGACAGAAATATGGTTTTACAGACAGAAATATGGTGTTACAGACATAAATATGGTTTTACAGACAGAAATATGGTTTTACAGACAGATATATGGTTTTACAGACAGAAATATGGCTTTACGGACAGAAATATTGTTTTACAGATAGAAATATTGTTTTACAGACAAAAATATGGTTTTACAGACAGAAATATGGTTTTACAGACAGAAATATGGCTTTACAGACAGAAATATGGCTTCACATGCAGAAATAACACGCACGGCTTAAAATGATACAGAGAATAATAAAAAAAAGATGCCACTGTTATAGAAAGAGAAAGACTTATTACCAACGGTGGGAGTAAACAATCGTTATGTGTGTGTCAGGCCAGGTAATGAGAACCTGACAGCAGGAAGATATTGTGACTAATCAATTGAAGAAGAAAAAGTAGAGGAAACCGATAGAATACAGCCCAGATGGTTTAAGATAATGGCTTGGTATAGTTAAGAGTAGAACTAATAAATACATGAGGAGAAATGGAGGAGACTGAGTGAATACTAACCAGACAGTTTAAGATAATGGCTTATAGGTGTATAGTCAAGAAGAACTAAAACACAAGAGTCAGCAGGCATGTCATTTGATGAATATTAGAAAGAAAATAAACGTTCTTTTTTAATATTAAAAAAAGATTGACAAGAAAGTCAATGAAATGCACTGATAGAAAGAAATTAAGGCAAATAAATGAAGTAGAAACCACTAACATAGAATTATAGAAATGTACCAGTCAAATACCAGTGGATAAAGAGCTGCAGCGAAGATGATGGCACTGAATAGGACGCACACTGCGGAAGCCAACTGAGAGTACTACACAACAGGCCCTTTTTTGGAATTACCAGGGGAAAAGACAAAGAGGAAGACCAAAGAATTCTTGGAGAAGACAGATAGAAGCAGAGATGAAGATGATGGGGAAGATATGGAATAATCATAAAAGAATGGCAAGAAACAGAACAACTTAGAAAGTGTTTGTTGAAGACCTATGCTCCACAGGGAGCTGAAAGGTAGAAGAAGATGAAGAAATGAAGTAGATTAAGAAATAAGTTTTAATATGCAGGAAGAGTTGATGATAGAAAGACTGTGTGTAGATTAGAGCGTGTGAGAAAACATTAGATTAACCTCGTTTCTATAGAAGTTCGGGAGGAATTAGCCAAAGTCTGAAAGATTTTTCCTCCTGTCCATTAATGCTGCTGTCCCAGCTGATGATAGCGAGAAGGGTGGGGAAAAAATAGGAGAGGAGTTCGGGGACTTGTTTTGATACAAAACAGAACCGGAGTGGGCGCTATAATCAAGAGCTTTCTCCTCCAACGGTGAAATGAAGAGGAAAAAAATCCAGACCTGTTTTGGGCGTCATCTTCTCATTTCAGCTTTGATAACGAGTTAGTTGACTGGAGTTGGAGGAGGAGGAGAAGAAGAAGGAGGAGGAGTCTGAGGGAGGGGGTGCACTTTCAGAGCGAGTGAAATGAATTGTGATATCAAGCGAGAAAAACGGCATTTTTTGTTGAATTTCTGGAACTCCGGAAATTGCCCACTAGAGATACTTTTTTTTCTTTTTTCGTAACAATTATATGGGACTGACCTTTATTACATTTGCAAGTGGATTTATCTAACGAAATATGTAAAGAAAATAGACCACATGTAACGTTTTTTTTTTAAGGTAAATTTGGACCTAGGAAATGTTTACTGTTTAAAATGTTAACTCAATGAGGCAAAGAACAGAAAACTCATGTCTAAACCGACAGACACCAACTGCTGTGATGAAAATAAACATAATTTGTTAAGAATTGTTATTCTTCCTCATTATAACATTCACCGCAATAGGGTGTAACATTATGCCTGTGGTCGATGGATTTCCTACATTATTATTACAAGGTAACCACAAAAGAACAACGCAAATGTAATAACGTAGATTTATATTATAAAACAGACATCATGTCTGAGCTAATTTGCGAAAAGCTTATTTTAAATTGTTTTAAATTGCATAATGAGCACGTTTGACTTAATAATAATATGACGGTTAAAAACAACAAACTGATCTGTAATTGTCTGACATTGTAAGTGGCTTATCTTCGTGTCGCATTATCAACATAATGTATAACGTTCGCTAGAGAGCTAGCTATTATCGCTGAATTAAAGTATTAAAAACAACTCCTGTCTGTGCTCATTGCCGTCACTCGTTTATTTGATATAATACGGTAATCCTTATAACCATCATAATTATAATTTAAATAGAGCGACCAGGCGCCCACCAACGTCTGCAATGAATGCAGGTTAGCGACTCTTAGCTGACTGAATTATTTGGAACCGACGACGAAAAAGCAAAGCTGATCGAGACCCCTCCGAGCCCTGCTTCTGGTAATCAGTCTTCACAGGGTTGCATGGCTCGAAGAGGGAACGCAATCCGTTAAGCCAGAATGTCATTGAGAAAACGTATGTGTCGGACTGAAGGGCGCAAATGTAGGACTTGTCGTAAACTAGCGATATAACGCATCTACGTCCACCTAAGTCCTTCAAAGGGCGGACAGAATAGAGTTATAATATAATATAATATAATATAATATAATATAATATAATATAATATAATATAATATAATATAATATAATATAATATAATATAATATAATATAATATAATATAATATAATATAATATAATATAATATAATATAATGTAATGTAATGTAATGTAATTCGTTCGTTCGCTTTCGTCAGCTTTGACCTCTGACGAAGTCCCACCCACTCAATTTTGTGGGACTGAATTTTGCGTGTAAAGTCTGTTTTATCCCATTACAGGATGCCCCTCGCCATGCAGGCAGATTTACTCCGACTTCAGAGGTACTAATTTTTAGGGAATTAGTAAAACCCAGGTGTCCTCGCCAGGGTACGAACCCCGGCTGTTGCCGTGGTAAGCCAACCGCCTATCGATTGCGCTAACCGGACACCTGATGTAATGTAATGTAATGTTATGTTATGTTATGTTATGTTATGTTATGTTATAAGTAAAAAAGTAAAGTACCCCCGTCACGCCAAGTGGCGTATAGGGAACAAGGTGTTAGTGACCATAAATTTTACAGACCTTCGGCACATGATTATTGGGGTAATGTGGTCGGTATTACGCCCGTGCCGCTTCACGTTCCCAGAAAAGATCCGGTACCCATTAAAGGCTGGTTGAACCCGGAAGCCGTCGGTTGGGATCGAAACCTACCCCTTGTCATTTGTAGTCCAGTTCACTAACCACTGTGTTATCGCGGCTCCCTTATATTATATTATATTATATTATATTATATTATATTATATTATATTATATTATATTATATTATATTATATTATATTATATTATATTATATTATATTATATTATATTATATTATATTATATTATATTATATTATATTATATTATATTATATTATATTATATTATATTATATTATATTATATTATGTTCTTTGTCTTTTTTTCTGTTGTTGTTTATTTGTCTTTTTTTCTGAGTGCTGTAAAACATACCTCTTCCTCCTATGATTCCCATAAAATAACCACACTTTCTCTTCGCAACGCTTGTGGTCAAATCTACGGTCTCTACCTGGTGGTATACTTACATGTCCTAGCTTTCCTAGATCTCATGTTGCACTACATCTCTCTCCCTGGGAGGTCAACAGCCATATCCCAGTCATTCGCAATATCCCGGATCATTGAGCCGCTCCAGTTGTTTTGCTTGGGGCGTGCGGCGTGTCCAGCTATCAAAAATAGGTGTTTGTTGTAGCTGGTCGAACTTTAGTTTTGGCCCTCACCCGCGCCCCGTACACGATGACAGCCAGTTAACTACATAGTGGCCTCGAGGTGCGGGCTCAAAATAAAACTCAGACGTTTTGTCTTCACGGAAGTTCCTACTTGGAAACAATGTAATAAAAATGATTACAATTTTCTTTAAACATCAAATCAATAAGAGTGTGATCCGTTAATAAAGGGCCCCTAAAAAAGGTATTAAATCCATACGCCCTTGCCTACTCTGCCTATTGGGTTTGTACATCAGTTAAGAAAGACATTTCTTGACTTCATCATCTCGGAACAGAGCTCAGTTAGCAATTATTTATCACATTTTGAATTTATATGGAAATCAATTTCTTTGGCCCCCAGATATAATTGGGCAGAGAATCGACAAGTTATTAAGCATAGGAAAAGTTGTATTATAGAGCAAAGAGAAGGGAACATAGACTACGGGATCAATACCTAGCGATCACTCAACGATAATACAATGCTGCGGTAAAGTGTTCGTATGTAATACACGCTCCTACAAAGTAAGGGCGACAGCTTTACAAAAAAAAAAAAAAATAACACTACACAATATTTATAGGCCGAAACGTCAAATATTTTACATGTACTTTTCTGTAAAGCTTTCACCAGACTGTGTAGGAGTGTATGTTACACCATATAACAGGATGCACGTACATGTTATTTGTCATACATGCTATCACACACCTTTAGAACAATTGAGAATTAGAGCTATAGGTAGCAAGGATAATATTTTTAAATGGCGGCTGGCAGAAATGGGTATCAGGGTAATACTCTGGGAAGGTGAGGAATGCCGCCTCGCATCGTGAGTTTCGATGCCTGCAGCGACACTATTCAGAAGTCTCCGAATAATTCCGGATAAGCGGGCGAGCACATGTTGGTGAGAACTCGCCTGCTAAGACGCCGATTCAAGTCTCGTAGTTTACCTTTGTCTTGATATTTTTAAAATGCCATAAATGTCATCTGATATGACATGCGACAAGAACTTCTATAACATAAACCGTGTGGGGTAGTTCCAGTTGACAAAAATTAAAATAATCAACGGAGGGAGAGTTCGGATTATATCTCCTTACCCACTAATTACTACGTTCTTCTTCTCCTTCTTCTTCTCTCTTCGATCGTTCAGCTCCCTGTGAAGCATAGGTCTTCAACAAACACTTTCCAAGCTGTTCTGTTTCTTGCCATTCTGTTAAGATCATTACATGTCTTCCCCATCATCTTCAAGAGTTGTCTCCCCACTATTTTCAGGAATTGTCTTCTCCAAGAATTCTATATCTCTTCCTTAGAGTTACAGAGGATTACGACATTCATCGAGCTTTAAATGGCTATACAAGATTTCTATTGGAAAGGCGGTATGAGGTAATGCTGAACGCATCACCAAAAATATGTTAGTGATCATATAAAATGTGGGCATCATATTGCCAATATAGCATATTTGAGGCGTGGCGAGGCTGAGTTTATTTTGTTTCCCAAAGTAAGCTCGTTGAACACATTTATACAAGCTCGTTAACTTCAGCTCGAAGATTAACACCGAATGACCAGACTCCACTTCGAGATTCACTTCTTTACTCTATTATAAGTCTCTATTTCTCAAAAGGAAATTAGTTTTTCAATCAATCTTAGCAATTGTAATCCGCAGATCGATATTCCCATTTGCCCAGACGCATTACATTCCCATTTCCCATCCTGATAGAATGGGAATCATCTGATGCCGACCCTCGTCCAACTCTCGACAACTTCATCTAGCCTGTATTTTCTATTCAGCGCCTGACCCGCTCCACTGCACGACTGTGGAGTTCATCCTAAAAGGCTGCGCATGCTGAATGCGCACGCCCAGACAACGACGTCCGGTAAAGTGACCATCCCATTTTCCGAGGGAAATACAAAATGGCTGCCATCTAAACAGTGACCGGCACTCGAGATTGTTTTCATAAGTTTCTTGTGTCCATTGCGTTCCAACACTTCTCGCGAGCGAATATTTGAAAATTGTATGAGAGCTGCTCGCGGTTTCTGTCGCGAAATGCCAGGAAAATCCAATAATGATGGAGTAGATCTAATTAATTTGGCGGTCAGCCCAATGTCTTGTTCAAACAAATATGGTCACTCACTCATCTTCGTGAAATATTGAAAATCACCATTGTTATGTTTGTCTTAGAACGAGGTAGGGTCGAGGGTATGGACTCGGGTTTGATGCCTCGAGGGAACGAGAGGAAGTAAAGTAAAGATTATGTATACGTATAAAGGATGTAGTCAAGTTGGGGTAGTCGTTATTCTGGTATCATGACAATATAATCCTAAAGACGGGTTTGGTGTTCACTAGTAAGAAGAAAATAAGAGTGCCTGTCACACCTTGCTGAAAATGGCGATCATTATCACTTTGTGGCATTCACCCGATGGCTACTAGAAGAATGAATAGTCCCCTTGGCAAACCATCCATGGACGTTATGTGAACATAGATGCGTCGTTTTGTGGTTTATTTCCAAAACATCCGACTGGTTCCAGGAGCACAACTGGACGGTGGAGCACGATGAATATCATATGTTGGTTGTCGATCCCGTCGCATGCAGTCAGCTGTGGGTCGCTGACCGCACTCAGGTCAGTTGCTGGATAGGCATCTTGTTCCTGTAGAGCGAATATAATGCTAGTTCTAGTAGTATTGGGAGCGGCGATAGTTCAGTGGTTAGTGAACTGGACTACAGAGGACAAGAGCTAGGGTTCGATCCCAACCGACGGCTTCCGGTTCACCCAGCCTTTAATGGATATCTGATTTTTTTCAGGGAAAGTAAAGCGGCACGGGCGTAATACCGACCACATTACCCCAAAAATCATGTGCCGAGGGTCTTTAAAATGTATGGTCACTAACATCATATTCCATATACGTCACTTGGCGTGACGGGGGCTCTTTACCTTTTTTAAAATTTTTTTCTCGTAGTATTACTATGACCGTCAGTTGATTTACAGGTAAAGTAACAAGTTCCATCACGAGTTATCCTTTCTCGTATAACATTCCCGTACCCAAGGCTGAATAATCTCCATCCGAAGCGGTGTTCATCTGATAACATGGTTGATGATCAAACTAGAACATGAGGTCAGCGGATCAAGTGAAATCATAGAACACATTGAACTTGCTTTAATTATGACTTGGAGTAGTATAATCCTATCATTGTATATCCAGTGTCCATTTTTGGGGCATGTTCAAAGACACACCAGCCTACTAAATATAATCTGGGAAGAGAAAATACAAGGTAAAAGAGGCAGACCAAGACTAACGTGGAAAAAAAAAGATCGATAAGTCAGCCTGTGATAACCTGCACTATAAAAGCAGGAGACAGAACGGGATGGCGCTCCATGGTAGTCACCCTTCGATGATGAGACGGAACTCAATTATGACGATGATGGAGTAATCTTCACCACGTCATTCATAAAATGTGCGATTGATCATTGAAAAATACAGGTACTAACATCATGTTCCCCATACGCCTGAAGCTGTGGACGTGAGCCTCCTTTATTAATGTTCAAGCTATTTTATAAGAGCTTTTGATGCTTAGAATGTTCGATGGACAATCTTCCCACACCCAAATGTCGTTAATCAATATCACAATCAAAATAATTTTCGTCCACTTTATCGATGATGTATATATTCCATGTACTGTGAGATATCGCTTTGTAAGAAAACAGGAAAGAGAGAAATAAGCGGGAAGGAAGGTAAGAAAGAAAAACAGAAAGAAAGAAAAAAATGAATGAAGAAAGAAAGAAAGAAAATAAGAAGAAAGAAAGGAGGAAGAAATAAGAGTAAAGGAAGAAAAGAAAGATAAAAAGAAAGAAAGAAATGAATGTAGAAAGAACAAAAGAAAAAAAAATATTAAAAAATAAAAAAGAAAGAATTTAAAGAAAGAAAGCAAGAAAGAAAGAAAGAAAGAAAGAAAGAAAGAAAGAAAAGAGAAGGAAAGAAAAGTAAAAAAAAAAGAAATGAATGAAGAAAGAAAAAAGCAAGAAAATTTTTTTTTTTAAAGAAAGAACAAAAGAAAGAAAGATAGAAAAAACTGTCTATACAGAAGAATACTGTGTTAATGCCCAAACGTTTATACAAACTCCACATACTATTTCTGGTAATTGGTCGGTACTGCTCTGGTGCCGCCTTCTTCCTCAGACAAATCCGGCATCCGATTAAGGCTGCGAGAACCTTGAAACCGTCGACCGAGCATCGAACCCCAAATTTCTCCTCCTTAATTGTAGTTTGTTCACTAACAACAGAGCTGATACGGCCCCTGCTCGTTGTCCTCGTATATAATCAAGATTGAGTATGGGAGTGCTGGTTTAATGTGCCTGGAGTACGATACAATACGAAAAAGGCGGTGGTATAGATAGAACACTCTTCGGAAGCCAAGTATGATCATTACTAGATAAGCTCTCACTTGGAATACACAAACATAGAGGAAAGTGTGAGTAAAAAAGTAAAGATTCCCTCCACACCACTTTGTAGGCATGTGGGGAATATGGTGTTAGTGACAATATTTTTCTAGGATCGCGGCACTTTTTTTTTATGATGTGGTCTGTATCACGCCAAGCCGCCTTCACTTTCCAGAAAAATCTTTGGTACCTATTTTTAAAGGCTGAGGTGAAAACCCTGAGCGGTGGACTGGTTGGTCCCGAGGAGGCGCCGGCCTCGAGACAGAGAGGTTGTAGGTTTAAATCCCGACTGCACCAGTTGGGACTTTTATTTATGATTTCTCTCTGCGGCAACCACACCTGGTCTCAGCAGCGAGACCCGGCTTGAAACGTCAATTACTCATTGACGGAAAAAAATATGAGTACCTCCTAAGTCGGAGTTATCTGCCTGTGCGGCGAGAGACCCTTGTGCACACGGCTGCCAGGGAAAAACGGATTAACCCGTAAAATTCAGTTCGTAGTCCCTAGGGACTTCGTTAGAGGTAAAAGCTGGCAAATGAATAAAAAAAATATTTTAAAAAAGCCTGAGCCTGATCGATACTAAAATAAAAATCAATCGCCTCTGGGGATCGAACCCAGACACCAGTGATCTGACATGGAGGGCACTAACCATTCAGTCACAGAGGCTCCGAAAGAGGGAAGACCTTAAAGCACATGGAAACGAAACCTTGAATATCACACCTGGATTATACCCGAAGAAGAATAGAAGAGACAGTAAAGGACGGGAAGGGTTGAGAACTCTCCTTGACAATCGATGTCTCTAACTCTCCTTGACAATCGATGTCTCTAACTCTCCTTGACAATCGATGTCTCTAACTCTCCTTGACAATCGATGTCTCTAACTCTCCTTGACAATCGATGTCTCTAACTCTCCTTGACAATCGATGTCTCTAACTCTCCTTGACAATCGATGTCTCTAACTCTCCTTGACAATCGATGTCTCTAACTCTCCTTGACAATCGATGTCTCTAACTCTCCGTGAAGTAAAAATAAAAACAAGGACAACGTACTCTGTCCGCATATAAAAATGATGATCCCATATACACATGCAAAATAGGAAGTAATATAAATCGCTAGACAAAGGAAAACATACGCGTATTAAAGGAGGTATAAAGAGAATAATAAAATAGCAGGGGGGTTAGATAATGACAGGTGGAGTGTTAAAAAGATGGAAGATCGGAGTAAAGGAGGAATAAGATAGCTATACTTCATTGACCTTTCGTATCAGTTCCACAAACATCTCCGCGGATTAATGTTACTGGCTAGCCAGAGATAGGATGTACCTAGCCTTGTTTATCTTTGATTAAGTCAGCGCCGAGCCAATCGGTCGGTGTCATAGTGTCAACATGACAACAGGAAATCAATGTCAAAAGTCAAAGGTAGAAGGTAACGGAGACCACGGCAGAGTCAACAAAGCAGTAAAAATGGCGGTGACATAATGCAAATATGAATAGGTGAATCCCAGAGTCTGTGTTTTCCTCTTTCAGGAAAGGTTCTTTCTCTTTGCCTTGAACATAATTAATGACTCTCAACATTTTGGTAATTTTACTCCGTTTCTCGTAGGGTTAAACTCTCATTGTCGCTTACAACTTTTCTTCGTTCGTAGATTAACGATGGTAGCGTCGGAACAATATACTAAATCTACGTTTTTATTGTTTCTTAAATGTTATGTAGAGCCAGTATTAACATATGGATGTGAATCATGGACAATAAGATAACATAAAGAAAATCACCGGAGGCTGTAGAAATATGGGTTTACAGAAGAATGTTGAGAATACAATGACAGCTAGGAAGAATAATGAAAACGTTCTGAAAGAGGCCAAAGCAAAGAGAGCTAATATCCAATATTAGAAAGAAAAAAATAGTCATTTTTTTGGCCATGTAATGAAAAGGAAACAGCTGGAATATATTGTAACAAAACGGGAAAATTTGTTGGACGAAGAGTTAGAGGGAGGCAAAGAGAAAAGATACCAGACAGCTTAAGAAAATGGCTTGACAGAAGGTCAACAACAGAAATGATAAATAAATGTCGAGATCGAAAGTTGTGGAGAGACATGATCACCTACGCCAGCAGGCATGGTACTTGATGATGTTGCATGTATTGATTTATTTCCGATAAATATTTTGTTCTGTTGTTAATATTTCTTACTGAGCTTTCACAACTTAATACACTGACGTCATGGGTGGCCTTTGTTGAGAGTGAACGCTGACGCAACGAATGGACTCATTCCAGAAGAGGATAAATAATTATTGCAGTTAAGAAAAAAAAACAAAAGAATAGGAGTGGCAAAAAGTAATTTCAATGCCATGAAAAATATACTAACATCAAAACAAATAGCACCAGGGCTAAAACTAAGAATAGCAAAGTGTTATCATTATAACAATAATCATATTTTATATAATATAAATAAATAAATATAATAATAACTAATATTATCATTTCTGTTGTTAACCTTCTGCCAAGCTATTCTCTTAAGCTGTTTGTTATCTTTTCTCTTTGCTTCCCTCTATCGCTTCGTCCCTCAATATTTCCAGTTATTATAATATATTCCACCTTTTCTCTTCTCATTATATGCCCCCCCACCACCCCCCCCCCCCCAAATAATGATTGTTTCTTCTTAATATTGGATATTAGCAATGACGATTGTTTCTTCATAATATTTGATATTAGCTCTCTCTCTCCCTCTCTCTCTTTCTCTCTCTCCCTTTGACATCGCCTCTTTCAGAACGTTTTCAATATTCTTCAAAGCTATTCGTGATATTCTCAACATTATTCTAATTAAAAAGCTGCTGCTGTTACCCGAGAAAACACTCGCTTCTAGACTTATATATATATATATATTTACTGTAGGATAGTTTGAGTTCACTTTAAATAACGACAAATAATGATTTCATGGAAACTCTGTTTCAGCTGAAATATGTTTTGTCTCTGCTTACCGTAGGAGCATGTTTTGATCTCATCACGTGACCAGTTCTTGTACCGTTTCCTTACAATGTGAAGCTCTACCATATATTGTATATTCTATTTGACCCGAAAACTCCGCCTGATATTATCTTCAGCGTGTATTCTATAGCGATGGCAACATTCCTTGATCTTCCTCGAGCGTGATGTGGTCCATATCTTACCTGGTAGCTGGGTAAACCAAAGGAGTTTTTTTGTGTGCAAAATTCTTGTCTTGTGCTGCTTGCCTGGTTTGTAGCAAGTTCTTTTACAACTTCACTACCGCGGGTTAAAAATGTGTATATCATCTTTGTATGACTCCCTCTCTCTTGTTGTCTTAAGAGAATGGCATACCTATATTTTTTTATTCCAACCAAACTGATTGTCTTAAAGCAAATGTTTCCAGTAGAAATGCCCAGATCTCAGAACTTTCTTATTCAACGCACACAAAACCCATTGCCTAAAGCGCAAACATAAAATAAATGAAATAAAATTAAAATTAAACACAAATTCGCCAAACTCTGTCTATTATTAACCCTGTCAAGCATTCTTTTAAAGAAAATCGAACCTCTACCTACTCAATCCTATTTCCAGCTTCCCTCAAAATGTTTGTTTACTCAACTCTAGGATTAACACAATAATCGACATTTGTTCCGGTAATCCGTTTTTCTAATTAACACTTGAGAACGTCTAACCCCAGAACTAAACACCAGAAAAATCTACAAAGGTATGAAGAGTCGTGTTCTAAAATATCATGTACAACAACTACCCAATCGTTTTAACAGATTTTGAGACCCGGTGTAGGACGTAACAAGTTTACTTAAATAAAGAACGAAAAATTCTTTGGGAGAGAATTTTGAAAACAAATTGAATGAATTGGCAGATCGTTTGGTGTAACGTTAGACTGGCGTGCTAACGAGAATCTTCAATAGATTTATCGAAATTGGATGCTAAAGATGAAGCTGCTATGTCGGGTCAATGGTAAACTGTGGGGGTAGACGGTGCACAGGCAAGACCTGACGTGTCAAATATGCGTCATTCCAATTGAGAAACTAAACACTTAAAGGATGTTAAAACGGTTAATCTGGAGGAAAGATAGCGTGATGCCTTTGGAGGTAAACATCGTAAAACGTTTTGTGTGGGATGAGGAGTTATAAACGTTTGTGCTAGTCTGTTTGTACGTCTATTGATTCGGTCTGTTTGTACGTCTATTGATTCGGTCTGTTTGTACGTCTTTTGATTCGGTCTGTTTGTAAGTTTATTGATTCGGTCTGTTTGTACGTCTTTTGATTCGGTCTGTTTGTACACCTATTGATTCGGTCTGTTTGTATGTCTATAGATTCAGTCTGTTTGTACATCTATTGATTCGCTCTATTTGTACATCTATTGATTCGCTCTGTGTGTAAGTTTATTGATTTGGTCTGTTTGTAAGTTTATTGATTCGGTCTGTTTGTACGTCTATTGATTCGATCTGTTTGTACGTCTATTGATTCGCTCTGTTTGTAAGTTTATTGATTTGGTCTGTTTGTAAGTTTATAGATTCGGTCTGTTTGTACGTCTTTTGATTCGGTCTGTTTGTACATCTATTGATTCGCTCTGTTTGTAAGTTTATTGATTCGGTCTGTTTGTAAGTTTATTGATTCGGTCTGTTTGTAAGTTTATAGATTCGGTCTGTTTGTACGTCTTTTGATTCGGTCTGTTTGTACATCTATTGATTCGCTCTGTTTGTAAGTTTATTGATTCGGTCTGTTTGTAAGTTTATTGATTCGGTCTGTTTGTAAGTTTATTGATTCGGTCTGTTTGTAAGTTTATTGATTCGGTCTGTATGTGCGTCTTTTGATTCGGTCTGTTTCTAAATCTTTTGATTCGGTCTTTCTGTAAGTCTATTGATTCAGGCTGTATTTTATTGATTCGGTCTGTTTTTGAGTCTATTGATTCGGCCTGTTTGTAGGTCTATTGATTCGGTCTGTTTGTATGTCACATCGATCGCTTGTTTGTATGTTTGGTCCGTCTGTTTGTTAGATCTGTCTCTCGAATTGTTTCTTCTACATCTACTACAGGTCGGCTATCATTATGTCGGTCTGCTTTTAATTCTGTGCATCAGTCCTTCTCTCTCTATATATATATTATCTCTCTCTATATATATATATATATTATCTCTCTCTCTCTATATATATATATTATCTCTCTCTCTCTCTCTCTCTATATATATATATATATATATATATATATATATATATATATATATATATATCTCCCTGACAACATGTTTGTCTGTCTATTTTTGTTTTATTGCCTGTACGTTTCAATCCATTCGCTTGTATTTTTGTCTTCTGTTACTGTAAAACTGCGCACTTGTTTTTGTGGATTTTGATCAGATGGGCCCTTCCGTTCGTACAAACTTATCCGTACATGCAAAATTATCCGTACATGAAAAATTATCCGTACATGAAAAATTATCCATACATGCAAAATTATCCGTACATTAAAAATTATCCGTACATGCGAAATTATCCGTACATACAAAATTATCCATACATGCAGAATTATCCGTACATGCAAAATTACCCGTACATGCAAAATTACCCGTACATGGGAACACAATAAGTAAACAAACCATGAAGCAATCTCGAGCAACTAGTTACTGTGGTAACATTATTTTACTATGAGAGACAACTTTGACTACAATTAACTGCTGCATTTTACGGATGTAATTAAAAACCCCAGTTTAGATAAACAGACCGGATTACTAAATGCGTGCTGAATGAAGATGCACTAGAAAGTAAGTTTAGAAATATGTTAAGCAACTTCTTTGTTGATGGAAATAAAAACAAATAGTTCATTAATGTTATGTGGGGACCAATCTTGACATATGGATGTACATCTTGGACACTCTGACAGCAGAGAAGCAAAATGTTAAAGGCAGTAGAATTGTGGTTTAGGAGAGGAATGATGGGAATAACAAGAGTTGGCATGTCGATTAATGATGACCTTCTAAAAGTAAAAAAAAAAATAAATAAATAAATAAAGGTTACCTCCACACCCTGATAGGTGCATTGTGAATATCGTGTTAGTGATAATATTTGTATTTTTATTTTATAATAGTATTTGTCTATAGTGTTGATCTTTATATATTTGTTCTTTTGTACGCGATGAAGGATTTTTGCTGAAATGTTTGTCTCGTCTTTCTAATAGTTTTAGCTGCTCAGTGCAATGCAATGTTTATGTTACATATTTTTTCGCGGCTTTACTTTTATGACCGCGGCACATTTGAGGGTGATGTTTTCGATATCACGCCAGGCCGCCTTTACTGCCAAGAAAAACCTGTTCTGAAAAGGGGGAGGGGGTCTCTGTACTCTGTAGCCTAGTTGGGACAACCACTGGACTGGACTGCCGACGTTCGGACAACCCGTGTTCGATTCTGTGTTCGAGCAATGTGGGTTGTACTAGTGGTTCGAAACAAAATACCCCTGCGGTCGACCCAGCCGCTGGCAAAAAAATAGGTACCAAAGTAGTACTCTGGGAAAGTGAGGAATGCCGCCTCGCATCGTGAGTTTCGATGCGTGAGGTGTCACTATCCAGAAGTCTCCGAACACTTCTGGATAGGCGGTCGAGCAAATGAGGATGAAAACTCGTGTGCTAAGACGCCGATTCAAATCTCGTACTTTACAACTTTACCTGTACATATCTCTTATTAAAGTGGCCAAAGTAAAAAAAAAACCGACTATATTCAAAATAAGGAGAAAATAATCATATCTCGTTTTGGGTTATGTAATGAAAAAGAAACAAGTGGAATATATTATGATAACTCAAGAAATTGTGAGGAAAGAGGGAAATAAGGACAAAAGACGAATAGTTTGAGAAGTCAACAACAGAATTGATAAACAACTGTAGACATGGAAAGTAAGTGGAGAAACTTAGTCACTTATTTCATCAGATAAGGCCCTTAATTATGATGTTGAGACCGCAAGAAGCACAACACAGCGCAAAGAAATCAGATAAGCTACATAAAGGAGAAAAAGTAGAAGAAATAAAAACACAACTTGCACATCAATTATATTTATTTATGCATATAATTTTGATTGATTTTTCATAAGAAAATATTGTAACTTCTGTCTGTAAAACAATATATAAACTAAATATATTAACCAGTCAAAAATGACGGTGTACGTATAGCACAATTTATGCTATGACAATATTTACCCCTATAATTTCCTATTGTAATAGCATAGACATATACGGATGGATTCCCTCTCTGGGATGGGCTGGTGTTTTCTATGGGTACAGCGAATAGAGCATCATCATCAAGTACCATGTCTGCTGGTGTAGGTAATCATGTCTCTCCACAAATTTCGATCTCGACAGTTATTTATTTTTTCTGTTGTTTACCTTCTATCAAGCCATTTTCTTAAGCTGTCTGGTATCTTCTCTCTTTGCCTCCTTCTATCCCTTCGTCCCTTAATTTTCCCAGTTGGTACAATATATTCCAGCTGTTCTCATCTCATTACATGGCCAAAAGATGATGATTATTTCTTCCTAATATTGAAAATTACCTTTCTCTTTGCTTTGGCCTCTTTCGGAACGTTTTCATTACTCTTCTTATCTGTATTTCGGATTTGGAGTCAAAAACGATGTCCTAACATCATCAAGCGCATACATAAAAAAAAAATATGACGATCATCATTTTCAGGAGGACGTGAACTTCCGGTCTATATGGTGGATATGCGGCAGGAACCATTAAAGGCTATGTCTGAAAAGTGTTCCTTGTTGCAGTTTCCTCATATTCCAAGTCCGGCTTGTTGCAGGAGCTACTGAGTTAAGTGCTCTGTGCACACCGTGAGCTGTGCGTTTCATCCGTTTTTATCGTGTTTCAATATTCCGATTGTTTACGATGAATGATAATATCGTATGACAGGGAGCAGACGGTTTTGTTCTCTTTCTGTGCGGTTTCGCCTTATGTCTTTTGCCGTGTGCTGAGAACTGCTATGATGGGTACTATGCTACCTTTCATTGTGTGGGAGATGAGATAGTAATTCGGATGATTTCACTGGCACGGACGGTTGAGGAATTATGGATTTTAATTCGTTTGCAGTGATACCGGGGCCTTCCATAACCATAACCATCTATGATGCCCATGGTATTCTCAACATTCTTAAGTAAAACTAATATTTCTACAGCCTCCAGTGTGATTTTTCTTGTCTGTTCTAGTAATTATCCATGATTCACATCCATATGTTAAAACTGGCTCAACTTAACATTTAAGAACTCGTTTTCTTGTTTCTATTGTCAAAATTGGATTTCACGGTATCTTCCTCATTTTTTAGAAAGCTGCTTTTGCCTGAGCCATTCTGCATCTCACCTATGTTGTACATCTACCATCTGAGGTTAACATTGTTCCCAGATATTTAAATTCAATATACCTGTTTTAGTATTGTTCCAGTTGTTAAAGCAACGTACAAAAAATAAAGTGGCATGTCCATCAGCGCATTCATCGCGATACTCTTAAATATGGTAGACCTTTACCGAAATTACAAGTTCGAACCTCGCTACATCAGTTATAACACAAAACACATTCAGGAGTTGCCAAAAATCAACATAAAGTTAAAGTATCTTGCCTGTTGTCGCAGGAGACCATGATCCTCCACAACATTGTGTGTGCAAATATTTATCTATTCAAATAAGGAGTTCTTGCCTTCAGGTTTTCTGGTATATTTTCTCATCTTTTCTCTTGGTTTCTTATTTCTCCCTAATTTTCTTCTCAATAACCTAAGATATGCTGATGATACTGTACTACTAGCAGAAAATCCTAAAGATCTACAACAATTACTTAATGAAATAAACATTATAAGCAAAAAATATGGACTAGATATGAATATCAAAAAGACTAAAACTATGATCGTAAACAAAGAAAATTTACAAGACCTACAATTAAATATCAAAGTTGAAGGAATACATCTAGATACAGTCCAGAGCTACAACTACCTGGGACATACTATAACCAGTGATGGAAAATGTACAACTGAAATAAATAAAAGAATAGGAATGGCAAAAAGTAATTTCAATGCCATGAAAAATATACTAGTATCAAAACAAATAACACCAGGGCTAAAACTAAGAATAGCAAAATGTTACATCTTCTCAATACTCCTATATGGTGCAGAAACATGGACATTAGACCAGAAAACAGAACAGAAAATTGATGCCTTTGAAATGTGGATTTATAGATGAATAGGTAGAACTGGATGGAAAGAAAAGAAAACAAACGAGGAAGTTTTAAAACAACTAAAAATGAAGAAAGAACTACTAAACACAATTAGAGCAAGACAAATGAAATTTTTGGGTCATGTTAAAAGACACAACCGTCTAATAAAAGTAATATTAGAAGGGAAAATACAAGGTAAAAGAGACAGGGGCAGACCAAGACTAACATGGACGAGTAACATCAAAAGATGGACAAGTCAGCCTATGGCAATCTGCACCATCAAACAAGAGACAGAGTGGAATGGCGCTCCATGGTAGCCAACCTTCGATGCGGAGACGGCACTCAATGAATGAATGAAAATTTTCTTCTCCCATTTGCCATTATGTATTTCTGCTGTTACATTCTCATTACATGACCAGATATTTGCTTCCTGATGTTAGTAGCATCATCAACTAGATGTTTGCCGTTGTTGGAACGTGACTGTCATGGGAGTTTCTCTGAAGTTTTTTTTTTTCTCTTAGCTAAGGTGTTCAGCTTCTACCGCATTCTATGTAAGGTTCTCTGTGACATCTGACAACTACATTTTTGTTTTCCACTCCTTCCTTTATCTCTTAACAATGCTCTCAAATAATTACCTTCTCTAAGCTGTTATATCCTTTTACATGCGCAGCAATAATTTATTTTCCTCGTTTCTATATTGTTGTATTGACCTCTCATAGAATGCTCTCGTTACGCTTGTTACATACCAAAGATATTCACATTTTGTTGTACCACTAAGTTTTCTTAATGCATTGATTTGTTCTCAAATTGTCCATGATTCACTTCTATATGTTAGGACTGGTTATACCTGTCATTGAAGGACTTCTTTTATTATTCCTGTTAACAAAAATGGGTTCTATACAATGTTTGCTACATATCGCCACTGATGAGCATCTACCATCAATATCACCGTCGTCTGAAGAATATGAATGAAGTAATGGTATATGGCTCTTCTCGTCTTGTCAGACGGTCTAGTGGAGGCTATTGTGTGTTTAAGAATATGAATGAAGTAATGGTATATGGCCCTTCTCGTCTTGTCAGACGGTCTAGTGGAGGCTATTGTGTGTTTAAGAATATGAATGAAGTAATGGTATATGACCCTTCTCGTCTTGTCAGACGGTCTAGTGGAGGCTATTGTGTGTTTAAGAATATGAATGAAGTAATAGTGTATGGCTCTTCTCGTCTTGTCAGACGGTCTAGTGGAGGCTATTGTGTGTTTAAGAATATGAATGAAGTAATGGTATATGGCTCTTCTCGTCTTGTCAGACGGTCTAGTGGAGGCTATTGTGTGTTTAAGAATATGAATGAAGTAATGGTATATGGCCCTTCTCGTCTTGTCAGACGGTCTAGTGGAGGCTATTGTGTGTTTAAGAATATGAATGAAGTAATGGTATATGGCCCTTCTCGTCTTGTCAGACGGTCTAGTGGAGGCTATTGTGTGTTTAAGAATATGAATGAAGTAATGGTATATGGCCCTTCTCGTCTTGTCAGACGGTCTAGTGGAGGCTATTGTGTGTTTAAGAATATGAATGAAGTAATGGTATATGGCTCTTCTCGTCTTGTCAGACGGTCTAGTGGAGGCTATTGTGTGTTTAAGAATATGAATGAAGTAATGGTATATGGCTCTTCTCGTCTTGTCAGACGGTCTAGTGGAGGCTATTGTGTGTTTAAGAATATGAATAAAGTAATGGTCACAATGGAGAAAATGTGGTCTGATTTGAAATAATCGAGTATAACAAAGTCAATATTTCCTTTCCTTGCCTTGCTATGCGCGTATGAATATTGTGTTAGTGATCACATTTTTCCATGATCACGGAACGTGTTTGAGTGGTGTGGTCGATAATACACCAGGCCGCCTTTACTTTCCCAAAACATCTTTGGTGCCCACTTTTAGAGGCTGGGTGAATGCCGGAGCCTAGATGATTAAATAAAAACGCCACTTCTGGGAATTTAACCTAAATCCTTCTGATTGAAAAGTGAGTTCACAAACTGCGCATCCAGGGTGGTATCTAGTCCAGTATAGTGGGAAGTCTTTCTTCTCTTAGCGTTCAACCGTAACGTGGGCGTAGACTCATTGTGTCACTAGTTTACGACAAAGCCGGTAATATGCATGAGCCTCTCGGCCCGACACATCCGACTTTGGTAATTGTTTGCGTGGGCAGTAGCCATTTTTGGACTACTACTCGTTTCGACATTAAACTGTTCTTTAACGTGCGCGAGTGCACATGGCACCTCCTGTTTTTTTTTTTTTTGGGGCCCTTTTCAGCGAAGACTGGACATCAGATCTCACAACCCAGTGACCACGGAAGGTTACAGCCACGAGGAAACCATGGATTCAGTTTTTTTCTCTTTTCAACTACCGTCGCCTGGTATGAGGGTCGAAACTGGAACGCTCCTGTCCAGAAGTCGACAACTTACCCCTAGATCACCCAGTCCCCAGTGAATATTACATGAATGTCATTGAATTTGTTAAAATTACACGCAATTTATATCTTTAAAAATATCATTAATTTAATATCTAAATTCGCTACAAAAACATTTAAATGGACAAATGTAACAAGCCTGCTATACGTAAGTAGTGCAAGGTTATTTGCACAAATATAACCACAAAAACTGACTGGTATATTTAATGTACTATCTAGATTTAAAAAAAAGACAATGTAGACGTAATGAAGTAGGCCACCTAAGAATTTGCCGCACTAGAAGCCGAGAGTACATGCAGGTGTGACGGTAACACGATACGAGACTCAAGCGAGGGTAAGAGAAACCTTAAAATAGAGTAGTGGAAACATTTTTTGGACCGTAAAAATTCAGGCCTAAAGTATAAATGAGGAAATCTTTACGGAATTGAAGACCTTTTGCTTTCTTCGGATCAGGTGCTCCATGATACTGATGGCAGCAAATGGATTGCCTAAATTCAGTGGTTCCCAAAATCGGTCAGACCATCATTTTATCGTACTTTATTAGATCATGTGGAATGACTCCATCGTTTTGGTTCTAACGTAGTTTATTAGATCACGTGGAATGACTCCATCGTTTTGGTTCTAGCGTAGTTTATTAGATCATGTGGAATGACTCCATCGTTTTGGTTCTAGCGTAGTTTATTAGATCACGTGGAATGACTCCATCGTTTTGGTTCTAACGTAGTTTATTAGATCACGTGGAATAACTCCATCTTTTTGGTTCTAACTTAGTTTATTAAATCATATGGAATGACTCTATCTTTATTTGCACTAACGTAGTTTATTAGATCATAAGGAATGACTCCATCTTTATTTGCTCTAACGTAGTTTATTAGATCATAAGGAATGACTCCATCTTTATTTGCTGTAACGTAGTTTATTAAATCATAAGGAATGACTCCATCTTTATTTGCTCCAACGTAGTTTATTAGATCATAAGGAATGAACCCATCTTTATTTGCTCTAACATAGTTTATTAGAACATAAGGAATGACTCCGTCTAGTTGGTTCATTACACCCATAAACGATGACTTATACCTCTGGGATTATTAGACCCATCAAACAATAAGTAACTCATGTGGGTTTAAAAAAGCGAATGACTTCATCATTTTGTTTTACTACACTCATCAAAAATAACTCCATCATTTTGTTTTACTACACTCATCAAGAATAACTCCATCATTCTGTTTTACTACACTCATCAAGAATAACTCCATCATTCTGTTTTACTACACTCATCAAGAATAACTCCATCATTTTGTTTTACTACACTCATAAAGAATAACTCCATCATTTTGTTTTACTACACTCATAAAGAATAACTCCATCATTCTGTTTTACTACACTCTTCAAGAATAACTCCATAATTTTGTTTTATTAGGTCCGTCAAGAATGACTCCATAATTTTGTTTAGTTAAACCCATCAGCAATGACTCCATAATTTTGTTTAGTTAAACCCATCAGCAATGACTTCATTATTTTGTTTTATTAGACCCATCAGCAATGACTCCATTATTTGTTTAGTTAAACCCATCAGCAATGACTCCATAATTTTGTTTAGTTAAACCCATCAGTAATGACTCCATTATTTTGTTTAGTTAAATCCATCAGCAATGACTCCATTTTTTTGTTAGTTAAACCCATCAGCAATGACTCCATAATTTTGTTTAGTTAAACCCATCAGCAATGACTTCATTTTTTTGTTTTATTAGACCCATCAGCAATGACTCCATTATTTGTTTAGTTAAACCCATCAGCAATGACTCCATTTTTTTGTTTAGTTAAACACATCAGCAATGACTCCATAATTTTGTTTAGTTAAACCCATCAGCAATGACTCCATTATTTTGTTTTATTAGACCCATCAGCAATGACTCCATTATTTTATTTTATTAGACCCATCAGCAATGACTCCATAATTTTGTTTTATTAGACCCATCAGCAATGACTCCATTATTTTATTTTATTAAACCCATCAGCAATGACTCCATTATTTTGTTTTATTAGACCCATCAGCAATGACTCCATTATTTTGTTTTATTAGACCCATCAGCAATGACTCCATTATTTTGTTTTATTAGACCCATCAGCAATGACTCCATTATTTTATTTTATTAAACCCATCAGCAATGACTCCATTAGCCCATATGATATTCTCATCCACGTCTGAAACTTAGTGGCATAAACTTAATCCAACTCCATCTTATTTTGTTAACATCGTCATCACTTTCATCGACACTTTCACCATCACTTTCACCATCCCTTTCACCTTCACTTTTACAAAACCCCTTCACCATTCCTTTCACCATCACTTTTACCATCACTTTCACCATCCCTTTCATCGTCACTTTCACCATCACTTTCACCATCCCTTTCACCTTCACTTTTACAAAACCCCTTCACCATTCCTTTTACCATCACTTTCACCATCCCTTTCATCGTCACTTTCACCATCACTTTCACCATCACTTTCACCATCACTTTTACTATCATTCTCACAATCTCTTTCTATCAAGTAAAAATGGATTAACAAGCAAAATTCAGTTCCTAGTCTCTAGGGACTTCGTTAGAGGTAAAAGCTGGCGAACATAAAAGCAATCCCTTTCACCATCCCTTTCAACATCGCTTTCACCTCACTTTCACCATCACTCTCACCATCCCTTTCAACATTCCTTTTACCATCAATTTCACCACCACTTTCACCATCACTTTCATCGCCACATTCACCATCACTTTCACTATCCCTTTCACCATTTTTTCACCATCACTCTCACCATCACTCTCACCATCACTTTCACCATCCCTTTCACCATCACTTTCACCATCACTTTCACCACCACTTCTACCATCACTCTCACCATCACTTTCACCATCATCATCCTTTTCACCATCACTTTCATCAGATTTTCAAAAACCTAACATCATCTCTGTGCTTACATCCAATCACCCGTAATATTCATTTAGCTACCAAATCTCACCTTATCTGTGGTTGCTTTGACCATTAAAACAATATTCAAAACATTAAATTCACGACCAACTATGGCGAGACGAAAGAACTGAAATTCGAAAGGCAGAATCGTCAGGTTTCATGTCCTTTTGTAGATCATTGCATTCACCATTGCCGACTGCAAGAATCACTGTCTCTAGCCGGATCCCCCAAACTTCTTCTGTTGACATGTTCAGTGTCTCCTTGATATCTGGAAACTATATTCTCCTTGGTCTTTCGCTGATACTCGCGAACTATGCATTCCAGTATTGATCTTTCCAGTTCGTTGTGTCTTTTGACTTGCTCGAAGTATTTTAATTTCCTCTGTAGGATGGTGTTTATAAGCCAGTTCTTTTTTATGTTTAAATCTTTTAATATATTTTCATTGCTCGTTTTCATTATCCATGCTTTCTTGCGGATTTTTATGTAACATTTTGTTTCGAATGAAACACTTTTTTTCTTCCTTTCTGTTTGTGAAATTGACCATGAATCACGACCATATGTTGCTATCGGGAAGATACATATTCTCAGCAATGTTAATGTTACTACTTTGCTGCTTTTGTGACACACGTTCTTCATGGCGTTTAAATTTTATTTTGCTATTGTTAGTCATCTTTTGGTCTCTTTCTGATAGTCTCCATTATTAGTTACAACAGATCCCAAATATTCATAGTTTGTTAGAGTTTAAATGTAATCACTGTTGATGGTGATTTTGGATAGCTTTTGTGTTTTGTCAATGGGCATTATCTTAGTTTTCTGTATTTTTAGATAGTGGTTTTGCTCTTTACTGTTCTCTTTTAGTCCGTTTGCACTGCTTGAAAGGATGACTGAGTCATCAGCAAATCTGAGTTTTGGAATTATTTTGCCCTTTACTGTGAAGAGGTCCAACTTTACAAATCTGTCATCATCTTTGACATTTCTAATGATGTTCTCAGCATAGATGTTGAAGAGGTATGGAGAGATGATGTATCCCCGCCTCACATCATTTTGTACTTCAAACCAATTTGATGTTTGGCCCGCTCTTCTGATAGCTGCTTGCTGTTCGTGATAGAGTGATTCGATAAGTTGTTGCAAGACAACCCAACACAAAATGAACGGTTGTCACTTCTTTCTTTCTTCTACCTTCCAGCTCCCTGTGGAGCATATGTCCTCAACAAACACTTTCCAAGTCGTTCTGTTTCTTGCCATTCTTTTAAGATCATTCCATATCTTCCCCATCATCTTCATCTCTGCTTCTATCTATCTTCTCCAAGAATTCTTTGGTCTTCCTCTTTGTCTTTTCCCCTGGGGATTCCAAAAAAGGGCCTGTTGTATAATATACTCAGTTGGCTTCCGAAGTGTGTATCCTATCCACTGCCATCATCTTCGTTGTATCTCTTTATCCACTGGTATTTTACTGGTACATTTCCATAATTCTATGTTAGTAATTTTCTCCTGCCATTACCATCCTTACGGTTGCCACTTAACCTCACAAAAATAAACATATAACTGAAGACTTGTGTTGTCGGAAACGTTGTATGATTAGTTATTCCTGCTGTTATGTTTCCTAGTGTTTCTAATATTCCATCAGGGCATATTTTCGTGATCGGCCCTTGGGGCTGGTGTTCCCTCAACGTTTACTGAAGGCTCATTGTATTGCGTTTTGACCGATCTATCTTATCACGTGGCCAAACCTGTTTTGATGTTATTTCTTTATGAACTCAATGGCGGAAATTATTCCAAGCCTTTGTTTTCAATTATGATTTTTTTTTTTCGTTCGCCGCTTTTATCTTGGACGAAGTTCCTAGAGACTAGAAACCGAATTTTGTGCGATAATCCATTTTTTTCCTGGCAGCCGTGTGCACAGGGGTCCCTCGCCGCACAGGCAAATAACTCCGACTTCGGAGGTACTCATATTTTTTTTGCCGATGAGTAATTGACTTTTCCAGCCGGGCCTCGCTGTTAAGACCAGGGGTGGTTGCCGCAGTGAGAAATCATCAATAAAAATTCAAACTGTAGCCGGGATTTGAACCCACAACCTCTCTGTCTCGAGGCCGGCGTCTTGCCTCGAGACCAACAAGTCCCCCCAATTCTGATTTTATCTCTCGTGCCATTTCATGTCATGTGTCTAACACTTTTAATTTCGATAATATAATTTTTCTTATTGTTCTTGAAATTAACAGTACAGGTCCGGCTCTAACAGCACAACGTTGGGGGTGAAGACTGTGTTGTAGAGTGCCCATTTCACCTACCTGAATACAATAATAACCTCTCTCTCTATCTCTCTCTCTCTGCGATCAAGACTCAGTCAGAGTAGAATTCCAGATTCTCTCATGAAGTCAGCTGTCTGTTTAGGTGAGTCGATTGCCCCATACCTTATTGAATACCTGTTAAAACGTTGCACTGTGTTTCGCGCCAGTGGCCCAGTGCATCCGATTTCTGTCAGCATTTTATTCAGGTTTGCTTTCTTTAGTCTTTGATTGTCCCCAATCTTCCTGCAAGGCAGTAGATTGTCTTTTATGTAGGGAGATTCTGCCCTTAGATGGTCGGCCCTCCCAGGTTTACGAGCACCATCTGCCCGAGCTTGATGTAGTTATTAGTTGGTCATTAGACCATCACCATCACACATCAAACAACAGACTATAGGGTCTTCCAGCAATGCGAATTGTGAAGTCCTTCCTAACTAACACGAACCTTCAGGACTCTCACCGATGCTAAATAATAACCTAAGATAGAAGATGCGTTTCCAAAATTAATTGAACGCAGATTAAACGCAAAATGAAATAGTTCTACCTCGTATCTAAATCGTATAGTCTACATAGACAAATCTGCAAGGATCTCTTAAGGGGCAAGAATGAGAGGTAGACAGAGAAATAGATGAGAAGATAACATCTAATGTGAAATACCTCGACTTTGCTGATTTCCAAAAGAATGACTGAAGATAAATTGAAATGGAGAAAGTTCGTGAAGTCTGTCAGTGGTATCCCAGCTACCCCAGGTGTCATAGGATGAAGAGGAAAAGAACAAGAAATTTCGTACAAGAGAAGGTAACATCTGCACAAACTAAGACAAGACTTTATGTAGGGCTACCTATAGAGAAGGTAACATCTCAATCAAAGATAAGATTTTATGTAGGGCTACCTATAGAGAAGGTAACATCTCAATCAAAGATAAGATTTTATGTAGGGCTACCTATAGAGAAGGTAACATCTCAATCTAAGACAAGACTTTATGTAGGGCTACCTATAGAGAAGGTAACATCTCCTTAATCTAAGACAAGACTTTATGTAGGGATACCTATAGAGAAGGTAACATCTCCTCAATCTAAGACAAGACTTTATGTAGGGCTACCTATAGAGAAGGTAACATCTCAATCTAAGACAGTACGTGATTTAGGGCTACATATAAAGAAGGTAACATCTCAATCTAATACAAGACGTGATTTAGGGCTACCTATAAAGAAGGTAACATCCCCTCAATCTAAGACAAGACGTGATTTAGGGCTACCTATAAAGTAGGTAACATCCTCTCAATCTAAGACAAGACGTGATTTAGGGCTACCTATAAAGAAAACATCCCCTCAATCTAAGACAAGACGTGATGTAGGTATCTTTCGTCACAGCGATATTATAGCCTGTTATCTGATTTCCCATCATTCACTTCCATATAGCTAACATTATATCTAATCCATTTGCACTATGCATGTTTTTTTTTTAATCTCATAGGTAATCATCAGTTTAAAAAAAGTAGAGCGCCGTCACGCCAGGCGGCGTATAGGGAATATGGTTTTAGTGACCGTAAGTTTTATAGATCGTCGGCACTTGATTTTTGAAGCAATGTGATCGGTATTTCGTCCGTGCCGCTTTACTTTCCCAGAAAAAAATCCGGTACCCATTTAAGGCAGGTGAACCCGGTAGCCGTTGATTAGGATCGATCCGACTTCTTGTCCTTTGTAGTCCAGTTTACTAACCACTAAGCTATCACGGCTCCCATATATGTAATCATAACACAATTTAAATAATTATATTATCTCTTTTAAAATCAGAGTGACCATTTTGGTTATCTGGTGCCGCTTTTGAAAATCTTCTTTATTTACCTGGTAACCTCAGTTCTCCTTTTGATACAACAAATATATCTGTAGCTACAATTGTGGTTTCAGCATTGCATATCTACATTCTATTTCATGAAACCATCAAGCCTAAGATCGATAGCTAATGTGATATCTTTTTTGATAGTCTCAAATTTCATTCTTACATCGTCAAACTTTTTTGATAGTCTCTAATTTCATTCTTACCTCGTCATATTTTTTTTATAATCTCTAATCTCATTCTTACCTCGTCAAACTTTTTTGATAGTCTCTAATTTCATTCTTAATTCGTCAAACTTTTTTGATAATCTCTAATCTCATCCTTACCTCGTCATACTTTTTTTTATAATTATACAGTACCTAAAGAAGAGCTGGAGTCTGTAGAAATGTGGTTTTTCAGAAGAATGTTGAGAATACAAAGGACAGCTAAGAAGAGTAATGAAAATGTTCTGAAAGAGGTCAAAGCAAAAAGAGAACAGCAAATTTCCAATATTAGGAAGAAACAATCATCATTTTTTGGCCATGTAATGAGAAGAGAACAACTGGAATATATTGTAACAACTAGAAAAATCGAGGGACGAAGTGACAAAGGGAGACAAAGAGAAAAAATATCAGACAGCTTAAGAGAATAGCTTGGCAGAAGGTCAACAACAGAAATGATAAATAACTGTCGAGGTAAAAAAAATTGTGGAGAGACATGAGCACCTACGACAGCAGGCCCGGTACTTGATGATGATGAAAGAAGAACAATGCTACCAAAACCTACAATTGCCAAAGATAAACTCAATGTTACTCAAACCAGCATTACAGAAAGTAGACAATGCTACGCAAATCTATATTACCCAAAGAAGACAATGTAACCAAAACTAAATACAAAAATACAAAAAGAAGATAATGCTATCCAAATCTACATTACCCAATGAGGGCAATGCTACCCATTTCTACAGTATCCAAGAAGGACAACGCTACTCCAACAATACCCAAACAGGATGTTGTTATCTAATCATGCAGTTCAAATTATGACAATACTATCCAGCATGTAATGAAGAACTGAGAAAGGAGCTAGGAATAGCCCCAGCCATAGAATTTATAAATAAACAACAGATAAAATGGTTTGGCCAAGTGACAAGACAGAAAGATCAAAACACAACACAACGAGCCTTCAACAAACGTTGTGAGAACACCAGACCCAAGGGTCGACCACGAAAAAGATGGATCGATGGAATATAAGAAGCACTAGGAAACATAACAGCAGCAGAGGCGAACAGAAGAACTAAAGACCGCAAATTATACTCGACGATGAAAGGCAGATGAGGAAGAAACAAGAAGAAGATGTACAGTATCAAAGAGGGGTAGGAATACTAAAAAAAAAAGAGCTACAAAAATATATAAGTACTCACTGGGCATACAATGATAGGATTATACTAAAAAAATCTTGTTAAAAGTTATACAAGGAAGGATTTAGAATAAAATCAATACTGAAATAGATGAGCAGCAATTTGGATTTAGGAAAAATAGTTGGACTAAAGAAACCATATTCTGCATGATAATACTAATAAAAAAGTACACAGAAGTAAACAAACCAATATATGCCTGTTTCATAGACTACACCAAAACTTTTGATAGAATACACCACAAACAACTTATAGAATGCATAAAAGAGATACATGTAGATGGTATGGACATACGACTTCTATGTAATTTATACTGGGAACAAACAGCAATAATAAATTATAACAAAGATAATTCTACACCCATTGATATAAAAAAAAGGAGTAAGACAGGGATGCATATTATCACCAGGCTTGTTCAATTTATACACTGAGCAAATCTTTAAAAACATCACAGAGATGCCAGGCTGATACTGTACTACTAGCAGAAAATCCTAAAGATCTACAACAATTACTTAATGAAATAAACACGACAAGCAAAAAATATGGATTAGATATGAATATTAACAAATACTAAAACTATTATCATAAACAAAGAAAATACTCAAAACCTGCAAGTGGATATCAAAGTTGAAGGAATAGACCTGGAGACAGTTCAGAACTACAACTAACTTGAACATACTATAACCAGTGATGGAAATGCCAAACTGAAATAAATAAAATAACAGAAATGGCAAAAAGTAATTTTTTATGTCATGAAAAATATACTAACATCAAAACAAAACAAAAAACATGGCTAAAACTAAGAATATCAAAATGTTATATCTTTTCAACATTCCTATATGGTGCAGAAACATGGACATTAGACAAAAAAACAGAAAAGAAAATTGAAGCCTTTGAAATGTGGATATATAGAAGAATAGGTAGAATTGCATGGAAAGAAAAGAAAACAAACGATGAAGTCTTAAAACAATTAAAAATGAAAAGAGAACTACTAAGCACAATTCAAACACGACAAATGCAATTTTTGGGCCATGTTAAAAGACACAACAGCCTACTAAAAGTTATCTTTGAGTGGAAAATACAATGTAAAACAGGCAGAGGCAGACCAAGACTAAAATGGACAAGTAACATCAAAAGATGGACAAGTCAGCCTATGACAACCTGCACCATTAAAGCAAGAGACAGAGCAGAATGGCGCCCCATGGTAGACAAACTTCGTTGCGATGATGGCACTCGATGATGATGATGATGATGATGATGATCATCATCATCATCATCATCATGTACAGTATCATGAGAGAACAATGCTACCTCATCGCATTAGTGCCTAAAGGAGTCATGGCCATAATATTTCACATTACCTAAATAGGACAATGCTTCTTATTCCTACAGTGCTCAAAGAATTAAAGCTACTCAAACATCCAGTATCAAAAGAGATTAATGCTACATAACTCAGTTCACAATGAGGACAACGCAGCCAAATCATATATCACCATTAAAGGGCTATGCTATCAAATCCTAAAGTATCATACGAGAGCTATACACCAAATCCTAGATTATCATAAAAGGACTAAGCTAACAAATTATGAGTAGCATCAGAGAGCTATGCTAAAAAATCTTACAGTACCATAAGAGCGATATGCTAACTAATCCAACAGTACTTTAAGAGCGATATGCTACGAAATACTACAGTACCATAAGAGCAATATGCTAACTAATCCAACAGTACTATAAGAGCGATATGCTACGAAATACTACAATAACATAAGAGCAATATGCTAACTAATCCAACGGTACTATAAGAGCAATATGCTAACTAATCCAACGGTACTATAAGAGCGATATGCTACGAAATACTACAGTACCATAAGAGCAATATGCTAACTAATCCAACGGTACTATAAGAGCAATATGCTAACTAATCCAACAGTACTATAAGAGCGATATGCTACGAAATACTACAGTACCATAAGAGCAATATGCTAACTAATCCAACGGTACTATAAGAGCAATATGCTAACTAATCCAACGGTACTATAAGAGCGATATGCTACGAAATACTACAGTACCATAAGAGCGATATGCTAACTAATCCAACAGTACTATAAGAGCGATAGGCTACGAAATACTACAGTACCATAAGAGCGATATGCTTCCAAATCCTACAGTACCAAAAGAGCGATATGCTACCGAATCCTACAGTACCATAATAGCGATATGCTACCAAATCCTACACTACCATAATAGCGATATGCTACCAAATCCTACAGTACCATAAGAGCGATATGCTACCGAATCCTACAGTACCATAAGAGCGATATGCTACCTAATCCTACAGTACCATAAGAGCGATATGCTACCAAATTCTACACTACCATAATAGCGATATGCTACCAAATCCTACAGTACCATAAGAGCGATATGCTACCTAGTCATACAGTACCATAAGAGCGATATGCTACCGAATCCTACAGTACCATAAGAGCGATATGCTACCTAATCCTACAGTACCATAAGAGCGATATGCTACCAAATCCTACACTACCATAATAGCGATATGCTACCAAATCCTACAGTACAATAAGAGCGATATGCTACCAAATCCTACAGTACCATAAGAGCGATATGCTACCTAGTCATACAGTACCATAAGAGCGATATGCTACCAAATCCTACAGTACCATAAGAGCGATATGCTACCAAATCCTACAGTACCCTAAGAGCGATATGCTACCTAATCCTACAGTACCATAAGAGCGATATGCTACCAAATCCTACACTACCATAAGAGCGATATGCTACCAAATCCTACAGTACCATAAGAGCGATATGCTACCTAGTCATACAGTACCATAAGAGCGATATGCTACCGAATCCTACAGTACCATAAGAGCGATATGCTACCGAATCCTACAGTACCATAAGAGCGATATGCTACCGAATCCTACAGTACCATAAGAGCGATATGCTACCAAATCCTACACTACCATAATAGCGATATGCTACCAAATCCTACAGTACCATAAGAGCGATATGCTACCAAATCCTACAGTACCATAAGAGCGATATGCTACCGAATCCTACAGTACCATAAGAGCGATATGCTACCAAATCCTACAGTACCATAATAGCGATATGCTACCAAATCCTACAGTACCATAAGAGCGATATGCTACCGAATCCTACAGTACCATAAGAGCGATATGCTACCGAATCCTACAGTACCATAAGAGCGATATGCTACCAAGTCCTACAGTACCATAAGAGAGATATGCTACCAATGCTACCTAATCCTACAGTACCTTAAGAGCGATATGCTACCAACGCTACCTAATCCTACAGTACCATAAGAGCGATATGCTACCAATGCTACCTAATCCTACAGTACCTTAAGAGCGATATGCTACCAATGCTACCTAATCCTACAGTACCATAAGAGCGATATGCTTACCAATGCTACCTAATCCTACAGTACCATAGGAGCGATATGCTACCAAATCCTACAGTACCATAAGAGCGATATGCTACCAATGCTACCTAATCGTACAGTACCATAAGAGCGATATGCTACCTAATCCTACAGTACCATAAGAGCGATATGCTACCAATGCTACCTAATCCTACAGTACCATAAGAGCGATATGCTACCAAATCCTACAGTACCATAATAGCGATATGCTACCAATGCTACCTAATCGTACAGTACCATAAGAGCGATATGCTACCAAATCCTACAGTACCATAAGAGCGATATGCTACCAAATCCTACAGTACCATAAGAGCGATATGCTACCGAATCCTACAGTACCATAAGAGCGATATGCTACCGAATCCTACAGTACCATAAGAGCGATATGCTACCGAATCCTACAGTACCATAAGAGCGATATGCTACCAAATCCTACAGTACCATAAGAGCGATATGCTACCAAATCCTACAGTACCATAAGAGCGATATGCTACCTAATCCAACAGTACCATAAGAGCGATATGCTACCTAATCGTACAGTACCATAAGAGCGATATGCTACCTAGTCATACAGTACCATAAGAGCGATATGCTACCAAATCCTACAGTACCATAAGAGCGATATGCTACCTAGTCATACAGTACCCTAAGAGCGATATGCTACCAAATCCTACAGTACCATAAGAGCGATATGCTACCAAATCCTACAGTACCATAAGAGCGATATGCTACCAAATCCTACAGTACCATAAGAGCGATATGCTACCAAATCCTACAGTACCATAAGAGCGATATGCTACCAAATCCTACAGTACCCTAAGAGCGATATGCTACCAAATCCTACAGTACCATAAGAGCGATATGCTACCAAATCCTACAGTACCATAAGAGCGATATGCTACCAAATCCTACAGTACCATAAGAGCGATATGCTACCTAGTCATACAGTACCATAAGAGCGATATGCTACCAAATCCTACAGTACCATAAGAGCGATATGCTACCAAATCGTACAGTACCATAAGAGCGATATGCTACCAAATCCTACAGTACCCTAAGAGCGATATGCTACCAAATCCTACAGTACCATAAGAGCGATATGCTACCTAGTCATACAGTACCCTAAGAGCGATATGCTACCTAGTCATACAGTACCCTAAGAGCGATATGCTACCAAATCCTACAGTACCATAAGAGCGATATGCTACCTAGTCCTACAGTACCATAAGAGCGATATGCTACCTAGTCATACAGTACCCTAAGAGCGATATGCTACCAAATCCTACAGTACCATAAAAGCGATATGCTACCAATGCTACCTAATCGTACAGTACCATAAGAGCGATATGCTACCAAATCCTACAGTACCATAAGAGCGATATGCTACCAAATCCTACAGTACCATAAGAGCGATATGCTACCGAATCCTACAGTACCATAAGAGCGATATGCTACCGAATCCTACAGTACCATAAGAGCGATATGCTACCGAATCCTACAGTACCATAAGAGCGATATGCTACCAAATCCTACAGTACCATAAGAGCGATATGCTACCAAATCCTACAGTACCATAAGAGCGATATGCTACCTAATCCAACAGTACCATAAGAGCGATATGCTACCTAATCGTACAGTACCATAAGAGCGATATGCTACCTAGTCATACAGTACCATAAGAGCGATATGCTACCAAATCCTACAGTACCATAAGAGCGATATGCTACCTAGTCATACAGTACCCTAAGAGCGATATGCTACCAAATCCTACAGTACCATAAGAGCGATATGCTACCAAATCCTACAGTACCATAAGAGCGATATGCTACCAAATCCTACAGTACCATAAGAGCGATATGCTACCAAATCCTACAGTACCATAAGAGCGATATGCTACCAAATCCTACAGTACCATAAGAGCGATATGCTACCTAGTCATACAGTACCCTAAGAGCGATATGCTACCTAGTCATACAGTACCCTAAGAGCGATATGCTACCAAATCCTACAGTACCATAAGAGCGATATGCTACCTAGTCATACAGTACCATAAGAGCGATATGCTACCAAATCCTACAGTACCATAAGAGCGATATGCTACCAAATCCTACAGTACCATAAGAGCGATATGCTACCAAATCCTACAGTACCATAAGAGCGATATGCTACCAAATCCTACAGTACCATAAGAGCGATATGCTACCTAGTCATACAGTACCCTAAGAGCGATATGCTACCTAGTCATACAGTACCCTAAGAGCGATATGCTACCAAATCCTACAGTACCATAAGAGCGATATGCTACCTAGTCATACAGTACCATAAGAGCGATATGCTACCTAGTCATACAGTACCCTAAGAGCGATATGCTACCAAATCCTACAGTACCATAAGAGCGATATGCTACCAAATCCTACAGTACCATAAGAGCGATATGCTACCAAATCCTACAGTACCATAAGAGCGATATGCTACCAAATCCTACAGTACCATTAGATTGATATGCTACCAAATCCTACAGTAGATAAAGTAAACAATTCTACAAAACCATAAATTACCAGAAGACGGTAATTGTATCAAATTCTACAGGAATGGATGCTAAGAGGGCTTTGTTACCCATTTGGGAGTCACTGTCTTTGACTGCTAGAGATTTGGAATACTTTCCGTATGTGTAATCCACGGTTGGCGCAGGAATTTCGTGGAAATAGATCCTGCCTGCACGTGCACGCACTGAGATCCTGTTCTGTCACCCCCTCTAATCTTTCCCAAGTCCGCGTCAAAAAAGTTCTGGGAACAGTTTGACGAAATCATAACATGGACGTGAAACTACTTCATTCTGTGATGTATTACTTTTTTTTTTGCTTTGAGAGTTTGTGATAGTTTACTATTTTAATGAATTGCAGCTGTTTTTATGCTGATTTCCATGCAATTAAATTGTGTTTGTTTATGTTATATTTTCTAACTACTGCACATATTATTAAATTAAAGAGTGTGAATTGATTATTTTTGTATTATTATATTGTGTTATTGTAATGGAGATTATTACATTTAGCTTTCATTATTTAAAGTACATTTTAAATTTTTTGTGATTTTTGCGCAGAACATAAAAGTGTCGGCACAAAAACAAAGTTGAATTATACAGAGACTCTTTTATAAGAGTCAGCAGAACAGATAAAATAACTTGTAAAATTATTAAAGACAAACGTAGAAAGAAGAGGGGAAAAATAAAAATTGGAGTCAACCTAGATTAAGAGAAAACGACAGTATCCAGGATACCCCGCAACAGCAGCAGGTGACAGTGTTTGAAGCTGTCGACAAACAAGAACCACAGTTCAACCTTTGTATTTCCATTATATACATGAAAGAATATACATGTACATGAAAACGAAGCAGAAGAACAAGAAGAATAAGTAAAAGACGACAATGACAAATATTATTATGCATATATTTTTTTTGGAAAGCGAAAAAGACCAACGAGGAAATTCTTAAAAAGACAAACAAAAAGAAAGAAAAAAAGAAGAAGAGAAGAGAACTAAAAAATTCAGAAAGAAACAATCTACATTTTCAGGCACATCGTGAGAAGAGAAATGCCGGAATACTTGGTTCTTCTTCTTTCTTCTTTACTCTTTTCACTGATACCTAAAAGGTGTCGTGGTTTATATCATTTGTCATTCTTGAGCTGCTCGAACTGTCTGAATTAGTGACTTTCCTTTGTTGTTACATGTCTCTATCACTGCATCTATCCATCTTCTTCTGGGTCTTCCTCTTGGTCTTTTTCCTTGCATTCTCGAGAAGAACGCCCTTGATAGTGATTGGTGAGGATTCATTCTGACCAGGTGGCCAAACCATTTAAGTTGTTGTTGTTCTATGTATTCTTGGCAGGGGTTTGTTCCTACCATTTTTCTTATGGTTTTATTTGGTATTCTATCTCTTCTTATGTTGTTTGTTACTTTTCTCAAGCATCACATCTCACATGTATTGATCTTTCTTAAATGTGATTTAGAAAGGGTCTATGTTTGACTTTAATAGCACAAAGTTAGTATGAAAATGCTATTTATTATTTGTTGTTTAGCTGCAATAGAAATGTTTGGATGTCTTAGCAATGGTGAAAGCTAGTATGTGACTTGGTTACAACTAGCATGTAGTAGTAGTAGCTTCAGTCAGTCATAGTTACTATGGATTTTGTAGCGCCCCTATGAAGTGTAATTTTTTAAATTTTCTTTCGCCGAGTTTTATCTTTTTCTATGAATCTGACTGTTTCCTGCTTAAATGGCACATACAAGGAAATAAAGATTGCTGACAACAAAAATAGAAGATACCAGACAGCTTAACATGTCGCACGGTCAACAACAGAGTTGATACAATGCGCTGAGGAAAAGAAGATCTGTGACAGGAAAAGATTGCGTAGTTTACCCAGTATGACACATGATGATGACACGTTTACACTATATTATTAAACTTTGTAATATCATTTGTCACAAATTTAATTATAGTACATTTTTATTTGCGGTAGCCGCGATAGCTCAGTGGTTAGTGAACTGGACTACAAAGGGCAAGAGGTAGGGTTCAATCCCAACCGACGGCTTCCGGGTTCACCCAGCCTTTAATGGGTACCGGATTTTTTTCTGGGAAAGTAAAGCAGCACGGACGTAATACCGACCACATTACTCCAAAAATTATGTGTCAAAGGTCTGTAAAATTTATAGTCACTAACACCATATTCCCTATACTCCATTTGACGTGACAGGGGCACTTAACTTTTTTGTGATTATTGTACAAATTACTGCATTTTTTAACTCTTGCACACATTGTTAGATATGTAGCTGTAGTACATATCCATACAATTCACTACAATTCACAAACAGCAGAAATAAACTCAAGATGCATCAAAGCTTGTCAAATAATTGGACAGCTAACACCACTATTGTCCAACAAGGAAATATCTCTAGAGGCAAAACTAGCACTCTACGCTACAATCTTCATCCCAACGTTGTGCTACCAATGCCAGACCTGCACTCTAGATGCAAGAATAATAAGAAAAATAACCTCTACTGAGATGAAATGTGTTAGACGAATGACAGGAAACAGCCTGAGAGATAAGATCAGAAATGAAGATATGAGAAAACTGCTAGGAGTAACCTCCCCGCCAAAGAATATATAAAGAAAAACAAATAAAATAGTTGGTCACATGATAAGGGAGAAAGATTAAAACACAACACAACCGGCTTTCAATAAAGTGTGCGAGAACACTAGATCCAGAGGCCGACCACGAAAAAGATGTATTGACGGAATATTAGAAACACTAGGGAACATAACAGCAGCAGAGGCGAACAGAGGAGGAAAAGAAAACAAATATATCTCTTGTCAATGCAGAAAGGCAAATTAGAAAGTAAAGTAGAAGGTGATACCCATTGCATTTTGTGATTACTGCATCTATCATATATAAGTTGTTATGATTGTATCCATATTATTATTTTGTTGGCATCATAAATCCTGTTTGGGAACAATTACAATAATATAAAAATATGCATTAACGGCATGATAATGTTATTACTTGGTATGTTTGCTGGATATATTATTTCATTTTGTCTTTGTTAAATATGTTATTTCATTTTGTCATTGTTAAATATACTTTTTCATTTTGTCATTGTTAAATATACTGTTTCATTTTGTCATTGTTAAATATACTATTTCCTTTTGTCTTTGTTAAATATGTTATTTAATTTTGTCATTGTTAAATATATTATTCCATTTTGTCATTGTTAAATATATTATTTCATTTTGTCTTTGTTAAATATGTTATTTAATTTTGTCATTGTTAAATATATTATTCCATTTTGTCATTGTTAAATATATTATTTGATTTTGTCATTGTTAAATATACTATTTCATTTTGTCATTGTTAAATATACTATTTCATTTTGTCACTGTTAAATATATTATTTCATTTTGTCATTGTTAAATATATTATTTCAGCATTTTGTCATTGTTAAATATATTATTTCATTTCCTTATTGTTAAATATATATTATTTCATTCTGTCATTGTTAAATATATTATTTCATTTTGTCATTGTTAAATATATTATTCCATTTTGCCACTGTTAAATATATTATTCCATTTTGCCATTGTTAAATATATTATTCCATTTTGCCATTGTTAAATATATTATTTCTTTTTGTCATTGTTAAATACATTATTTCATTTTCTTATTGTTAAATACATTACTTCATTTTGTCATTGTTGAATATACTATTTCATGTCCTCATTATTAAATATATTATTTATTTTTGTCATTGTTAAATATATTATTTCATTTTGTCATTGTTAAATATACTGTTTCATTTGTCTTTATAAAATATACTATTTATTTTGACATTGTTTAATATATTATTTCTTTTTGTCATGGTTAAATATATTATTCCATTTTGTCTTTGTTAAATATACTGTTCATTTGTCTTTATTAAATATACTATTTATTTTGACATTGTTTAATATATTATTTCATTTTCTCATTGTTAGATATATTATTTCATTTTGTCATTGCTAAATATATTATTTCATTTTGCCATTGTTAAATATACTATTTCATTTTGTCATTGCTAAATATACTATTTCATTTTGTCATTGTTAAATATATTGTTTCATTTGTCATTATTAAATATACTATTTATTTTGACATTGTTTGATATATTATTTCATTTTGTCATTGTTAAATATACTATTTCATGTTGTCATTGTTAAATATACTATTTCATTTTGCCATTGTTAAATATATTATTTAATTTTGTCACTGTTAAATATTTTATTTCATTTTGCCATTGTTACATATATTATTTCATTTTCTCATTGTTAAATGTATTATTTCATTTTGTCATTGTTAAATATGTTATTTCATTTTGGCATTGTTAAATATATTATTCCAGTTTGCCATTGTTAAATATATTATTCCATTTTGCCATTGTTAAATATATTATTCCATTTTGCCATTGTTAAATATATTATTCCAGTTTATGGACATATTCGGAGTGCAATGATGATGACCCGCAAATAACTCAATAACTCAATTATTCCAGTTTGCCATTGTTAAATATATTATTTCATTTTGTCATTGTTAGATACCTTATTACAACTATGTTTATTGATGAAACTAATATATTTTATGTATTGTATTGTTAGAGAGCGAGTAAATTAGATAACTCGTCATACAACCACTAATATCTTCAGTAATCAAGAAAAGACGATGGTTATATGTTGGACATGTGATGAGGAGAGATAATAACCAAATAACAAAGCAAGCCTTCTTGTGGGAAACAACAGGTAAATGGAAAGAGGCACCCAGAGAGACACTGAGAAGAACATTGATCAGAGAGGCAAGAGCAGCAGGAATCGGCTCCCTCAATAAGATAGAGTTGCAGTTGCTTGCAGAGACAAATGGCGAGATTTGATAAAAGATCTTTACAAGGATTGAAAACTGCTATAATAAAAATTTAGATAAGAGAAAGAGTATCTGGCTCTATGCCGTATGGGCGGCCTACGGCTCGAATGGTCAACAGATAGATAGATAAAATGTTAATTACATTGTTCAATTTTTTTTTTTTTATTGTTGAAGATTTTTGTAAAGTTATAATTTTTGAATATTTTATTCCAGTTGGTATTATTGCATATATTATTCTAATGTTGATTGTTGAAAAATGTATTTTTATTGTAAATTTTAAATAAAATATTTGCCTCCCAGCACCAGAGCTGGAAGTTGTCAGCGACCCACAGCTGATGAATTGCGCCAGGATCGGTGAACCAAAACTATCCAGACCTTGCTCCACTTCTCCGTGGTGCCTCCAGTAACAGACTAACTTGTCTAGTCTGGCCAAGCGTGCAGGGATCGAAGAGGGAAGACAACCCGGTACTCAAAAATGTCGCGCTGAAGTCGGATATGTTGGGCCGAAAGGCACAAATATAACAGTTATCCTGCAAACCACAACACAACGCAGACACGTCCACTACGTCCTCCTTGTAAGGGCGGATGATGAAGAGAAATATTCTGGTCTACCACGATACTCTAGAATACTTTAGTCATCAAGCGAACGCAACCAACCAACCAAATAAAATATTATAGCTGTGATTGTTGAATATATTATTAAAGTTGTGAATTATTTTATATATTATTCAAGCTGTGATTGTTGATAATATTGTTATAGTTGTGATTGTTGAATATATTATTAAGTTTCTGATTGTTCAATATAGCATTACAGCTGCGATTGTCAATTATGATATTTAAGTTGTGATTTTTTAATATGGTATACTAGTTGTGATTGTTGAATATATATTATTCTAGGTTGATCGTTGATTACATTATTAAAGCTGTGATTTGTGAATATATTATTCTATTTGTGAATTTTCAATATATTATTGTTGTTGCGATTGTTGATTATATTATTAGCGTTGTGATTGTTGAATATATTACTAATGTTTGTAAGTTTTCCTTATTTTAATTTAAAGAAAGCACTAGCAGTGTTACAATAATTCTAAAGCTGTATACGTGTTTAGGGAACAGGCAAGTAATTGTACTGCTGCGGTAAAGCTGGTGGCAGGAGCTAGTAGTGGGGTGTAACGTATTCTCCTACAAGGTACGGTGGCAGCTTTACAAAAAAAAAAAAAAAAAAGGAACACAACAAAATACTGACGTTTCGGTCTACATGCGGCCTTCCTCAGAAAGCGAAAACAACACAAACTGACAACGAAACAAAGATAAACTCTACTACATGTAGAATGAGCGGTACATTTAAGTCTCGCTTTAATTATATATATATATATATATATATATATATATATATATATATATATATATATATATATATATATATATATATATTAGCTTACTAATTTTCACATATTATCTATTGTTATCCTCCGATATGTAACACAACTCTCTTTCGTTTCATCATTTCCTTTCTTAACTCTCAGTTTATTTCTCCTTGATTTACCTGTTTTGCTCATCCTACATGAGGTGCTTTTTATCTTTATATCAATATTCGTTTGTATTGTTCTCGTTTTCTAATGAAGGCCGCATGTACGCCAAAACGTCAGTATTTTGTTGTGTTCCTTTTTTTGTAAAGCTGTCACCATACCTTGTAGAGTGTACCCTACATCCCACTACTGCCTCCTGTATTCGTGATTCATTGAACTGGTTCGTTTCTTGACTGACACTTTGAAGTTGACCTAGATGTAAAAATGATTGAAAAACTTGCAACGTTAGTGAAGTTTATAACATTAATTCTTCTTCCTCTTCTATCCTTCACCCATTGCCGTTGGCGTCGAGGGGAGATACAATCTGCGATTCTTTGCTCTTCTGTTGGGCTCTTCTGATGTTATTCCTCCTAGTGACTTCCCTAGCGATATTCCCTTTATCCATCTCTTTCTCGGTCTTCCTCTTAATCTGGCATTTTCGTAGCGTTTGTTTATGGCTCTTTGAGTCATTGTTAGTTCTTTTTGTCTTGTTATGTGGCCGAACCAATTTATCTGTTGTTTCTTTATGTATTCGATGGCTGGTTCAATTTCGAGTTTCTTCCTCAGGTCGGTGTTTCTTACTCTGTCCCTTAAGCTGTTTCCTGTCATTCTTCTGACACATTTAATTTCGGTGGTCGTTATCTTTCTTAGTGTTCTAGAGTCCAGCGTCCAATTCTGGCACTGATAGCACAGAGTTGATAGAAAAATTGATTTGTATATTGCCCTTTTTACTTCCGTAGTTATTGCTTTGTTTTTCAATAGTGTTGATACTTGGCCTATAACTTGGCATGCTTTGTTACACCTTATATCTATCTCTGTCTCTTGGTTATTGTCTTGTGTTAACGTGCCACCCAGATATTTAAAATTGTCTACTTGCTTCAGAGTTGTATTATCTATTATGTTTTTAGTTTTTCTATCTTTCTCGCTATTGCAATTACTTCAGATTTGTTTATGTTGATCTTCATGTTGTATTGTTTACAAGTGTTGTTTAGCCTGTTGATATGTTCTTGTAGGTCCTCAGTTGTTTCATGTATCAGAACTTGGTCGTCTACAAATAGTATTTCATTTATTTTTTCCACTCTTCTCTTGTTTTCTGGTATGTGTATTTCGTTCTCTTTTGTGTTATCATCCTTTTTGGTATACTTCCTTTGATTGGGCATTCTAATTTGCATATATTGTCCATATATATGTGATGAAAAGTTAAGGGGAAAGCACGCAGCCTTGTCTTACTCCGGAGTTAATGGTGAAATGTTTAGAGTAGCCTGCTGATGATCTTACTGTAGAGCGACTACTTTCATAGAGGCTCTTACATATTTCTACTAGGTGGTGACTCACTCCGTACAAGGGCAATACGGACCACAGTTGTTCCCTGTCCACCCTATCGAAGGCCTTTTCTTGGTCAAAAGCTCATATTATTATTATACAATATAAATTAAGTTTATAATTTAAGCTTCATTTACAATTAAATAGCACCTAGCCTTATATGAGTGCAAGATTTTTGTGAGAATGTAGTGCTAGTGACTACATCAACCATGAAATGTTGCATGATCCAGCTCTGACTATCTCTCACATATCCTATAAGTAACTATCTTTCTTTATGACACATAGTACCATTGCTGGTGTATGTCGGGGAGCAACGACCTACCCTAGAACAGGAACACGAGAAGTTATTAGGTCGAGATCAAATGTTAAGTATAAGATGTATTTATATATTGTATATATATAGAGAGAGAAAAACTAGACAGAAAAATTGACATGAGAATACAAAAAGCAAATGCTGTCACATACCAGCTTTCACCATTGTTAAGACATCCAAACATTTCTATGCCAGCTAAACAACAAATGATAAATAGCATCTTCATACCAACTTTGTGCTATGAAAGTCAAACATGGACTCTTTCTAAATCACATTTAAGAAAGATCAAAGCATGTGAGATGCGATGCTTGAGAAAAGTAACAAACAACACAAGAAGAGATAGAATACCAAATGAAACTATAAGAAAAATTGTAGGAACAAAACCCTGCCAAGAATATATAGAACAACAACAACTTAAATGGTTTGGCCACCTGGTCAGAATGAACCCTTATCAATAACCATCAAGGGCGTTCTTCTCGAGAATGCATGGAAAAAGACCAAGAGGAAGACCCAGAAGAAGATGGATAGATGCAGTGACAGAGACATGTACCAACAAAGGAAAGTCACTAATTCAGACAGTTCGAGCAGCTCAAGAATGACAAATGATATAAACCACGACACCTTTTAGGTATCAGTGAAAAGAGAAAAGAAGAAGATGGATAGATGCAGTGACAGAGACATGTAACAACAAAGGAAAATCACTAATTCAGACAATTAGCACAAGAACGACAAATGATATAAACCACGACACCTTTTAGGTATCAGTGAAAGAGAAAAGATGAAGAAGAAGAAGGAGAAGAATATATATATATATAGAGAGAGAGGACAAACAAAAAAAAATTAATAGAAATGATGTGGTAATGATGTCTAGACAACAGAGTAAAATAGAATGTGTTACTGTAATAAGAAAAAAATGGAGAATGATCACGAAGAATATATATATATATATTCTTCGTGATCATCCTCCTTTTTTTTTCTTATCGCATTCTATTTTACTCTGTTGTCTAGACATCACTACCATTTCATTTCTATTAATTTTTAAATATAAAATGAATAGTATATATATATATATATATATATATACACAGTAATCACAAGAACTGGAAATCAATTTGGAATGTTTGAACAAATAAAACAAGGTATTAGGCAAGTGTGTGTGCTGTCACCAGGTTGATTTAATATATATAGTGAGATTATTGTATTTTTGGCCATGTAAAGAGCAGGGAACAGCTGGGATATATTGTGGCAACGGAAAATTGAGGGACGAAGAGATAGAGGGAAACAAAGAGAAAAGTTAACAGACAGCTTAAGAAAATGGCTTGGCAGAAAATAAATAACAGAATTGATAAATAAATGTCGTGATCGAAAGTTGTGGAGAGACATGATCACCTACCCCTGCAGGCAAGGTACTGGATGATGACTTATATATAAATGGTTATGGTTATGGAAGGCCCCGGTATCACTGCAAACGAATTAAAATCCATAATTGCTCAAACGTACGTTACAGTGGAATCATCCGAATTACTATCGCATCTCGAAAACACAGAAAGGTAGCTACAGTCCCCATCGTAGCAGTCTCAGCACATGCCAAAAGACATCAGGCGAAACAGCACAGAAAGTGAGCACAGCCATCTTTTTCCCGTCATACTATATCATTATTCATCGTAAACAATCGAAATATCGAATATACATATATGTGAATATAATAACATTACCTGTAGAGAAAATGAGACTTATCAAATTTCACCTGCATAGACATCAACAATTTGAGTCGTTTCAAATCCTATAAAGAAGATTATCCTTTTCCGTGCAAAAAGACAAATATGGAGAGGCTAAATTTTAAAATCACCATTCTGAGTAACATTAAAAGTTGAACAAGTCAGCCTATGACAAGCTGCACCATCAAATCAAGAGACAGAGATGAATGACGCTCCATGGTAGCCAACCTTCAATACGGAGACAGCACTCAATAATGATGATGATGAAATTTTAAAACGCAAAGATATCAACAATTTGATCAGTTAAAATATGAAATGGAAAACAAATTACACACAGTCCATGTAGACAACCTGTAGCTATATTGTAAAATGTAAAGACCTTAATTTTTAGAATCGGATCAAATAGATAACATGCATAATCAGTGTAAAAAAAAAAAAACAGCAAAGATATTACCAACTGCAAATGCATAAAGCATTAGAATCATTTATAGCCTTCAATAACAATAGTTCACGATTCCTTAACAAACATTAGAAACTATCCTCTACGAGTGTTAGCTGAGTGCTGAAAAGGCGCATCAACAAACAGTCTCTTGATTTCTAATAAACACTTTATGGTTCCGTCAAAGAGCAACCTCTGACCTCTAACTAGGAAGAATACCTGTCAGAGAGTTTAGAATGCCCATCACAGGCGAAACCTGTCGCTGATTAATATTCCTTGACATGTTCGCCAAAGTAAACACGTCTTGACCTGGGCGGGTATTGTCCAACTTGTTCAGTTTAACTACGTCCAGACTAGAGCGTCAACGGGACCTACAAGGAGACTTGTATTCCTTCTAACTCTAGTGAGACCTCCCGCAGAAGGAGGAACACCATTTTGAGGGCGGGGCTGCTTCAGGTATTTTGGGATCGCATCCTTACCACTTCCGGTTTGACCATTTGGGCTTTGTTATTGTCAGGATGCTTGATGTGCTAAACAAACAACAGGAACGAGCCGTGCAGGTGCGCTACTGGAAACCAAAGTGCCATCCGCACATAAGAAGGACTTCTTGCGTATATCTACCACTTCGAGAGGAGGTACGAGGGTGGGTAGTGTGTGCCACGGACTGACGATTGTGATGGGTCGTAAAACCCTTAGAAATTATGCTTCAAATCGCCTTACCCACCGAAGAAAACATACGCACTGGTCAAAGACAACTGAGAGGGGAAGAAAATTGATGGACATTACTGTCTTAAAATCCACAACAACAATTTAATTATTGAAAAAATCTACATCTTTTATACATCAAATAACAGAATATTGAAATAAGAATATAAATGTAATAAAAATACATAAATATAATATAAAATAATATAATAATTATGAAGAAAGAAGAAGGTATATAGAAAAATGTCTCAGAATCTGCGAAAAATATTTCTTTTTTATCATTTCACTTACCAGATCTTACCTTCGATCATATTCGCGTTGTCATTATAATTAATTACTTTCAGAATTAATAAATGTAGACACACGCCTTCACAATTAGCACCCACAAAAAAACGTTAAAAGATCGTATATTTGTATATTTATAACGTTTTGTGTCATACGACATAACAAAATCCTATATATTCTCTTATAAAAGCAGTCATCTTCATCGTGTGCCTTACCGGTTGGCGTAGGCGATCATGTCCTTCCACAATCTTCTATCTACAGTGCATCGTATCAGTTCTTTTGTTAAAACTTTGTTCCATGCCATGACACCAAGCTATCCAGTATTTTCTCTCTTTGTCGTCCGTGATCTCTCTTTCCTTTTATTTTGGCAGTTGTAACCAAGTATTCTAACTTTCCTCTTCTCATGATGTGCCCGAAAAATGTTGACTGTTTCTTTCTGATATAACACCACTAGGAATGTTTTTTTACTCCGAGACTAACCCGTAATCGAATAATACTTTGTGATGTGATTCGTTACAAACATTACAATCGATCAAGAATTGTTTGCAACAAATAGCTCGGTGTAAATCGTCTTGTGGGGCGATTTCGGGTGATCGTCACCGAAAGTAAAGAAACCTGATATCTCCCGGAAGTCTTATTTTTACAACAAAGTAATCGAAAACTATTTCCTAATGGCAAATCCTATTTTAAAAAAAAAACATTTTGCTACAATATTTTAATTTGTTTCAACTTTTAAAAAGTGTCTAAATGAGCCATAACAACCGGAAACTCGGTGACCGTCAACCGTACAGTTAACTGGATGTTGGTGCTTTTACAAAAATTCAGACGTACATCCCACTTACCATTAGTAGTTAAAGCGTTAATATTGCTTTTTACATATTTATATATTTGAAGGGGGTGGGGGTGGGTTGGTGGTCTCGAGGCAAGGCGCCGGCCTTGAGACAGAGAGGTTGTGGGTTCAGAGTTCAAATGCCAGCTGCATCAGTTGGGATTTTTATTTATGATTTCTCTCTGCTGCATCCACCCCTGGCCTCAGCAGCGAGGCTCGGCTTGAAATGTCAATTACTCATCGACAGAAAAAATATGAGTACCTCCGAAGACGGAGTTATCTGCCTGTGCGGCGAGGGACCCCTATGCACACGGCTGCCAGGGAGAAATGGATTAACACGCAAAATTCAGTTTCTAGTCTCAAGGGACTTCGTCAGAGGTCAAAGCTGGCGAACGAAGAAAACAATATATATATATATATATATATGAGGGGTGGGGAGGACTGGGTTGTCCAGAGGTAGTGCATCAGCATCTCGATTGCAAAGTCCCGAATTCGAACCCGTCATAATCGGTGAGAATGTTTCACTACGAATCCGCGACTTCTTCGTGGCTTTAAAAGTCTCCCCTGGTCTCTGGGTAGTGCGATTCCTTGTCTAGTCCTCTTGTATAATGTAGACAAACAGGTCTCCCATGCACGTTGGGCACGTTAAGGAACCTATAGTTGTTAATCGAAAACAAAGAGATCACATCAGGTACAAAACTGTAATTGATGTTACTCGTCCATGTTAGTATTTGTCTGCATCTGCCTCTTTTACCTTGTATTTTCCCTTCCAAGATTACATTTAGTAGTCTGCCGTTGCTTTTAACATGCCTCTTAATATATCATTTGTCTTGTTTGAATTGTGTTTAGGAGTTCTATTTTCATTTTTAGATTTTTAAAGACTTTATCTTTTATTTTCTTTTGTTTCCATCCAATTGTTCCTATTCTTCTATAAATCCATATTTCAAAGGCTTCAATTTTTTGTTATGATTTCTTGTCTAATGTCCATGTTTATGCACCATACAGAAATGTTGAGAAGATATAACATTTTGCTATTCTTTCTTCTGACTTAAGTTTGAAATTCTCTCATCGCCTTTCTTTGGAATGGTACATGAGAGGTTCCAATCTCTTACACGTTGTCAGCCATATTCGTCTTTTGTCAATTGATTAAATAAAGAGTCAAATTATATATATATATATATATATATATATATATATATATATATATAAATATATATATCGATATATCGCTTGGCGCGATGTCGGGTCTAAATGTTGAGAATCCCTGGAATAAATGATTAACATACCTCATAATTGAGACCTGGCCACCGTGGTCACTTTAGTGAAGGTCAGATGTGAGTGAAAGGCGCTGACTGCCAACCAACCAACAACTGTATCTCTCAAACTGGATTCGCGACGAATTGTGTTTGTTGTTTTACTTGATAAGGCTCGGTCTATGCTCGGCTTCTTACTCTCCCTGGAGTTTACAGCTGAGTCCTTCCCTGTGTTTGTGCACCTGCTACTGGTCAGCCCACTAATCAATTAAGGCAAACACTCGGTATTTTTCTCTTTGATCATTTCTATAATTAGACCTCATTCTCGTCTTGATAAGCGTTACATTGTGTGTAAGTCCGTGTCGGTAATTTATATCTGGTAAAGTAGCTGCAACATCCTCAATGGCATGGCTATCTCTGTCTTTCTCTCTCTTGCTTTCTCTCTCTCTCTTTCTCTCTCTCTCTCATTACCTTATCTCATGCTGAAGTCGGATGTGTTGGGCCGAAAGGCGCAAATATCACAGTTATACTGCAAACCCCCAGCATTAAATGGGTACCGGATTTTTTTATGGGAAAGTAAAGCGGCGCGGGCGTAATCACGGTCACATTACCCCGAAAATCAAGTGACGAATATCTGTAAAATTTATGATCGCTAGCACCATATTACCTATACGTCACTTGGCGTGACGGGGCTCTTTACTTACTTATACTGCAAAACAAAACACAACGCAGACAAGCCCACTTAACGTCCATTTAAGGGCGGATGACGAAGAGGTACACTCCTTTAGTCATCGGGTCAAAGCAAGCAATCAAGCATGACCTTCTCTTATGCCCCTTCGGGTATTGATAGAGATGAAAAGTTTTTAGTTCTGGTCTTTCTGACAGCCTCAGTCATTGTCACGGCCTCAGTCATTGTCACAGCCTCAGTCATTGTCACAGCCTCGGTCATTATCACAGCCTCAGTCATTGTCAGTAGATGTTGCTGTAGCAGTTGTCAGGTGCTGTCTGTCCACCTTACACTGGATCTACAACGAGATCTACTTCCATCTCTTCTTTTAAAATATTAATTTTAATGATACAGAAAACATAGGTAATCTTTCTAGACGAGCAAACCATTTTATTTAGTGTCTCTGTATGTAGTTATACATGCCTCATGTGGGAAACAACAAGTAAGACGAAAAGATGCCAACCCAGAGAGACATTGAGAAGAACGTTGATCAGAGAAGCAAGAGCAGCAGGAATCGGCTCCTTCAATGTGATAGAGTTGCTTGCACAGAACAGAGACAAATTACGAGATTTGATAAAAGTTTTTTTTACAAGGATTGAAAACTGCTATAATAAAAATTTAGATAAGAGAAAGAGTGTCTGGGTCTATGTCCTATGGGCTGGCTACGGTTCGAAAGGTCAATAGATAGATAGATAGATAGATAGATAGATAGATAGATAGATAGATAGATAGATAGATAGATAGATATATAGATAGATAGATAGATAGATAGATAGATAGATAGATAGATAGATAGATAGATAGATAGATAGATAGATAGATAGATAGATAGATAGATAGATAGATAGATAGATAGATAGATAGATAGATAGATAGATAGATAGATAGATAGATAGATAGATAGATAGACAGATAGACAGATAGACAGATAGACAGATAGACAGATGGACAGATGGATAGATGGATAGATGGATAGATAGATAGATAGATAGATAGATAGATAGATAGATAGATAGATAGATAGATAGATAGATAGATAGATAGATAGATAGATAGATAGATAGATAGATAGATAGATAGATGGATGGATGGATGGATGGATGGATGGATGGATGGATGGATGGATGGATGGATGCATGGATGGATGGATGGATGGATGGATTGATGGATGGATGGATGGATAGCATTCCACTCTGTCTCTTGCTGTGATGGTGCCGATTGTCATAGGTTGACTTGTCCATCTTTTGATATTACTCGTCCATGTTTGTCTTGGTCTGCATCTGCCTCTTTTACCTTGTATTTTCCCTTCCAACATTACTTTTATTAGCCTGTTGTGTCTTTTAACATGCCACAGAAATTGCATTATGACTAGCATTGTGACTATATAGTAAAAGTAAGTACCCCCCGTCACGCCAAGTGGCGTATAGGGAAATATGGTGTTAGTGACCCTATATTTTACAGACCTTCAGCACATGATTTTTGGGGTAATGTGGTCGGTATTACGCCCGTGCTGCTTTTACTTTCCCAGAAAAAATCCGGTACCCATTTAAGGCTGGGTGAACCCGGAGCCGTCGGTTGGGATCGAACCCTACCCCTTGTCCGTAGTAGTCCAGTTCACTAACCACTGAGCTATCGCGGCTCCTACTAATTTTTAGGGAATTAGTAAAACCCAGGTGTCCTCGCCAGGATTACGAACCCCGGCTGTTGCCGTGGTAAGCCAACCGCCTATCGATTGCGCTAACCGGACACATTGTGACTATATAGCTTCATTTTAAGTTTATTCGTGAGTGGCCATGATAGACATTTACAGCACAAGGTAGGAGTTCATTACTCGAAACCGCTGGTCAGAAAGTGCTTTTTATTTTTCTTCCTCTTTCCTTCCTCATTTGCCTTTCAACGTCGATGAGAGATATAAATTGCGATCTTTTGCTCGTCTGTTCCCCTCTGCTGCTGTATGTTTCCTATAGCTTCTGATATTCTGGCAATTCACCTTTTTTTGTGGTCGGCCTTTGGTTCTGGTGTTCTTGCAGTTTACTGAAGGCTGGTTGTGTTGCCTGTTGAACGAAAAAATGTTGATTATTTCATTCTTGGCAGCTCCTAAAAATCATCAGAAAGAAACAATTAACATTTTTCGGGCACATCATGAGAAGGGGAAAGTTGAAATACTTGGTTACAACTGGCAAAATAAAAGGAAAGAGAGATCGCGGACGACAATGAGAGAAAATACTAGATAGCTTGGTGTCATGACATGGAAAGCAGTCAACAACAGAACTGATTCGATGCACTGTAGATAGAAGATTGTGGAAGGACATGATCGCCTACGCTAACCGGTATGGTACATTATGATGATTTCATTCTGATGTGTTTTAGGAGCTCCCTTTTTGTGTTGGCCTCTTTGAGCACTTCCTTATTGCTGTTTTTAGCTTTCCAGGAAACTTTCAACATTCTTCTGAGAAATCTCGTTTCTGGTGCCTTTAAAAATACTGAAACTATACATGACTAATTATAAAAATTATAGGAAAATCCCAGCTAATAAAGATACCGTCACTATTTTATTCTGTTAACTAGCTCTGTGTACAACTGAAGTAATCAGAGACTGGACACGTCACTTTCCATTAGAGCTTGAGCAAAGAGTTTCGTTTTGTGCTTTCTTAACTCTTTCCGTACGTTTCGAAGCACTGTGAGTCATGCTGATTTCGGCTGTGTACGCTTAGCCGCATAGTGCGTCACTCTCAAAGTGATTAGAGTGAATATTTACCAAACCATATTATTTTTACAAGTATTATATCTTCTTAGTTACTATGAAGTCTAATACCTTGTTTAATTATCTAAAAATGCATATTTAATATATTATATGTTACATAAATATAAATATGTAGATTGATTCTTAAAGCATGAAAAATGTTGTCTCTGAAATCTCTTCCGTTGCATCGGTTAAAAGCTTCCGTACGGAAAGAGCTAAAGGCAAGAGATGGACAATCCGTATTAGCCACGCAGATGAGTGGAAATTACGCAGCCCGGTACCCCACCTCTTCACGGTACCACAGGTTTCCATTCTTTTTTTTTGTCTTTTATTTTTTTCCTCTTAAACTAAGCAGTTGAGAACAGTGCAACAACAAAAGTTTTTCCATCATTTGGTGTCGCTTTCGGTCTACAAGTGTGTGTAACGTCTCTCTGTGAGATGTCTCTGGGGATGCTTCTCTATGTGTAATTTCACTTTGTGATCTCTGTATCAAGATTATTTCTCTATATGAAATTTCTCTGTGTGACCTCAGTTTCAAGGTTACTTCTCTATGTGTAATTTCACTTTGTGATCTCTGTTTCAAGATTACTTCTCTATATGTAATTTCTCTTTGTGATCTCCGTTTCAACATTTGTTCTCTATTTCTTGAATATCTTCATCCTTCTCTTATGTTCTATACAGATCTTGTCTAGCAATACCTTCATTGGCTTTCATACGTACTCAATCCATCACAATAAAATTGTATTCAGTATTTCTCAATCCATGTATTGATTTATTCTTTGCCACAGTTCAGTGTATTTAAATGTCATCCAATCTTATCTGAAGTATAATCTTTAAGCAGATATTCAAAAATGTCTACACGTTCCTTCTACGCCTGGCTTTCGCCGTCCATGTTTCTGATGTCATATTATTATACTCATGATAATTTAAGTGCTAGATAAGTCTACAAACTTGCGTCATTTACATTAACGAACATTATACAATTCTTGCTTGACTCAAGCTTCAATGTTCGCCAAAAGGGTGAGAAGCAGAATTTTTTATCTCCCTCGACATCGGAAGGGGTACAAGAGGAAAAGAAGGAAAGAAAGAATGAATGAAGAAAGAAAGAAAGAAAGAAAGAAATAAAGAAAGAAAGAAAAAAAGAAAAAGAAAGAAGGAAAGAAGAAAGAAAGACAGACAGAAAGAAAGAAATTTAGGCTATTTGCCAAGATTTGGGAAAGATTGTGTTAAACTAGACCAGGTTTCCTCAAAACCTCTGGAGCAGCGACCCCCTTTTGAAACATCCAGTTAGTCTGTGAGTGTCCTTTATAGTTGTCCTGTAGCCTGTGATACTCCTTTATGACTGCAGTAACCCTCCTACACGGCCAACTTAGCTACCTAAAAAGATAGCTGTCATTGACGATGTCTTTCACGCATGTGTACTCATGACTATAGTATAGGGTTACAAACACAACTCGGAAATAAATTGTGTATCTCTCTTTTCCTATTAACACAAGTATCTTCCGGATCGGGTAGGGCTGAATACTTGCGTTGTAGACAAACAGTTACAGGACGAAACAGCACGAATAGAAGTTTCCAGTGGTTTAGACTGGTGACAAATAATAATAAATGAATATTATTATGGAGAGAAACTTCTGAAGCGATAGATAAGTGAATCATTTCCGGGGGAAGAGGTATGGTTACAGCAATGGGTTGCCAGCATCTGGAGCAAGACAATTAATGCGTTCCCTAACCTGATATTCGTTTATCTATTATTACCACGTTTTATTTTTTTCCTTTGAGGCCCGTTGGATTTTGTTGTCCTAAGCTATAGCTTATTTAGCTTATGGGGAAATCCTGACCTCATGTTACGGGATAACGTTACTTTATTCTTCTTCCACGATTAATCCTCTACTTAACCTTCTTCTACTACTTCATCTTCTTCCTCTACTTCATCTTCTACCTCTACTTCATCTTCTTCGTCTAACTCATCTTCTTCCGCTACTTCATCTTCTTCCTCTAATTCATCTTCTTCCTCTACTTCATCTTCTTCCTCTACTTCATCTTCTTCCTCTACTTCATCTTCTTCCTTTACTTCAACTTCTTCGCCTAATTCATCTTCTTCCTCTACTTCATCTTCATCCTCTACTTCATCTTCTACCTCTACTTCATCTTTTTCCTCTACTTTATTTTCTTCCTCTACTTCACCTTCTTCCTCTACTTCATATTCTTCGTCTACTTCATCTTCTGCCTCTACTTCATCTTCTTCCTCTACTTCATTTTCTTCCTCTACTTCATCTTCTTCCTCTACTTCATATTCTTCGTCTACTTCATCTTCTGCCTCTACTTCATTTTCTTTCTCTACTTCATCTTCTTTGTCTAATTCATCTTCTTCCTCTACTTCATTTTCTTCCTCTACTTCATTTTCTTCCTCTACTTCATATTCTTCGTCTACTTCATCTTCTGCCTCTACTTCATCTTCTTCCTCTACTTCATTTTCTTCCTCTACTTCATCTTCTACTTCTACTTCATCTTCTTCCTCAACTTCATCTTCCTCCTCTACTTCATCTTCTTCCTCTACTTCCTCTACTTCATCTACTTCCTCTACTCAATATTCTTCTTCTGCTTCACCTTCTCCCTCAACTTCATCTTCCTCATCTACTTTATCTACTTCCTCTACTTCATCTTCTTCATCTACTTCATCTTTTCGTCTACTTAATCTTCTTCGTCTAATTCATCTTCTTCCTCTACTTCATCTTCTTCCTCTACTTCATCTTCGTCCTCAGCTTCATCTTCTTCCTCTACTTCATCATCTTCGTCTAACTCATCTTCCTCCTCTACTTCATCATCTTCGTCTAACTCATCTTCCTCCTCTACTTCATTTTCTTCCTCTACTTCATCTTCTTCCTCTACTTCATCGTCTTCGTCTCATTCATCTTTTTCCTCTACTTCATCTTCCTCCTCTACTTCATCTTCTTCCTCTACCTCATCTTATTCCTCTACTTCATCTTCTTCCTCTACTTCATCTTCCTCCTCTACTTCATCTTCTTCCTCTACTTCATTTTCTTCCTTACCACATCTTCTTCCTTTACTTAATTTTCTTCCTCTACTTAACCTTCTTCCTCTACTTCATCTTCTTCTACTACTTCATCTTCTTCCTCTACTTCTACTTCACGTACTATGCTGGTGTGTCATGTACAACAATGTCTCGTGTTACCACTACTTCTACTTCATGTACTATGCTGGTGTGTCATGTACAACAATGTCTTGCCTACATCAACTGCCCACAATATTGTAGATCCACTTCGCTGATGAATGACGTACTCCATGATAATGATACATTATCTTCCCTCCTATTTAGCACGTGTTCACCACGTGCTCCAATTTCCCTTTTCTCTTTATAAGAAGAAAGGGAAGTAAATGAGTGACAAGAAACTAGCATGTCGCATTAATTTCATTCTTGTCACTTATGGTTCCTTGTGATGATGGAAGAAAACAAAAGCATCCAGCAAAGTTGCAGTTGCCACGTGGTTGACAGGTTTAGGATTTTATTTCACCTACCCCCCCCCCACCCCCCACCCCACCCGCCTCTTTCCAAGACTCAATCCTTCCCCCTCAGAAAGAAGTAAAAACGTGTCGTGCTCGAATCAAAACCCACCTTACTTGACTGAAATCCCAGGTCTAGTAAACTGGGCCACTCGCTCTATTCATAGCTCATAGAATAGCAAGTAAGGATTCATGGTTTTATCCATCATGCGTGACAGACGCGCTAAATTTGCTCTGGTCTCAACAAAACTTTCTTCAATGTCTTTTTGATTGGTCAGGGGTCTCCTAACATTCTTCTGTAATAACAATATCAAACGTAGAACATATATTATCTTCTGGATCATTCTTTACTTTTACATTATCTGTATTGATCCCGTTTCTAAGGGTGGAGAGAGATATATACCTTAGTAGCCTCCGTCAGTCATAGTTGACTATATATTGATCCCGTTTCTAAGGGTGGAGAGAGATATATACCTTAGTAGCCTCCGTCAGTCATAGTTGACTATATATTGATCCAGTTTCTAAGGGTGGAGAGAGATATATACCTTAGTAGCCTCCGTCAGTCACAGTTAACTATATATTGATCCCGTTTCTAAGAGTGGAGAGAGATATATACCTTAGTAGTCTCCGTCAGTCATAATTGACTATATATTGATCCCGTTTCTAAGAGTGGTGAGAGACATATACCTTAGTAGTCTCCGTCAGTCATAGTTGACTATATATTGATCCAGTTTCTAAGGGTGGAGAGAGATATATACCTTAGTAGCCTCCGTCAGTCATAGTTGACTATATATTGATCCCGTTTCTAAGAGTGGAGAGAGATATATACCTTAGTAGTCTCCGTCAGTCATAATTGACTATATATTGATCCCGTGTCTAAGAGTGGAGAGAGATATATACCTTAGTAGCCTCCGTCAGTCATAGTTGACTATATATTGATCCAGTTTCTAAGAGTGAAGAGAGAGATATATACCTTAGTAGCCTCCGTCAGTCATAGTTGACTATATATTGATCCAGTTTCTAAGAGTGGAGAGAGATATATACCTTAGTAGTCTCCGTCAGTCATAGTTGACTATATATTGATCCAGTTTCTAAGAGTGAAGAGAGAGATATATACCTTAGTAGCCTCCGTCAGTCATAGTTGACTATATATTGATCCCGTTTCTAGGAGTGGAGATATATATATATATATATATATATATATATATACCTTAGTAGCCTCCGTCAGTCATAGTTGACTGGATTTTTCAGCGTCCCTGGAAATGTTATTTTTTCTTTTCTTTTCTTTCGTCGTGTATTCTCTTTCTCTACGACTCTGTCTCCTTCTTCTTTGAGGTGAAACTTTAGAGTGTTTCCAGAGCATGCGGTCTGCAGCTATGTCTTCCCATGCTGCAGGGTTTATCCTCAGAATCTTCATGTCGCGTTTACACACATCTACAAATCGAAATTTTGGGCGCCCCATAGTTCTTTTACCATCTACCAGTTGTCCGTAGAGTAAGAGAGAATTAAAAAAACCCGAGAATAAAGGCCGCTTGTCAAGTGCAGTAGTAAAGAGATGTTCAGATCAGAGCGTTTATTTCATATTCTTTCAGAATAACACATTTTTTGTTTACTCTGCCGTGACGTGATTCGAACATGTCTTCTCCTGGTTTGGAGCACAACAAATTAACGACTCTCTCATCCCTTCTTTCTTTCGATTATCTTTCTCACTGGTACCTAAAAGATGTCGTGGTTATATCATTTGTCGTTCTTGTGCTGCTCGAATTGTCTGAATGAGTGATTTTCCTTTGTTGTTACATGTCTCTGTCACTGCATCTATCCATCTTCTTCTGGGTCTTCCTCTTGATCTTTTTCCATGCATGAAGAACGCCCTTGATGGTGATTGGTGAGGATTCTTTCTGAATTGTTCCTGTCATCCGTTAATCTATATATATATTTATATATATTATTATGTATACAATTATTCGTTCTTTCTACTTTTTTTTTATGTTTCCGGACTTCTACTAAATATTGCCTGTTGTTTTCATTGTTGTCCATTGCATTCTACTAAATATTGCCTGTTGTTTTCCTTGCTGTCCATTGCCTTCTACTAAATATTCCCTGTTGTTTTCCTTGTTGTCCATTGCCTTCTACTAAATAGTGTCTGTTGTTTTCCTTGTTGTCAATTCCCTTCTACTAAATATTGCCTGTTGTTTTCCTTGTTGTCAATTCCCTTCTACTAAATATTGCCTGTTGTTTTCCTTGTTGTCCATTGACTTCTACTAAATATTCCCTGTTGTTTTCCTTGTTGTCAATTCCCTTCTACTAAATATTGCCTGTTGTTTTCCTTGTTGTCCATTGCCTTCTACTAAATATTCCCTGTTGTTTTCCTTGTTGTCCATTGCCTTCTACTAAATATTCCCTGTTGTTTTACTTGTTGTCCATTGCCTTCTACTAAATATTGCCTGTTGTTTTCCTTGTTGTCAATTCCCTTCTACTAAATATTGCCTGTTGTTTTCCTTGTTGTCAATTCCCTTCTACTAAATATTGCCTGTTGTTTTCCTTGTTGTCCATTGACTTCTACTAAATATTCACTGTTGTTTTCCTTGTTAGCAATTCCCTTCCACTAAATATTCTCTGTTGTTTTTCTTGTTGTCCATTCCCTTCTACTAAATATTCCCTGTTGTTTTCCTAGTTATCCATTCCCTTCTACTAAATATTCCCTGTTGTTTTCCTAGTTGTCCATTCCCTTCTACTAAATATTCAGTGTTGTTTTCCTTGTTGTCCAATCCCCCTCTACTAAATATTCAATGTTGTTTTCCTTGTTGTCCATTCCCTTCTACTAAATATTCCCTGTTGTTTTCCTAGTTATCCATTCCCTTCTACTAAATATTCCCTGTTGTTTTCCTAGTTGTCCATTCCCTTCTACTAAATATTCAGTGTTGTTTTTCTAGTTGTCCATTCCCTTCTACTAAATATTCCCTGTTATTTTCCTTGTTGTCCATTCCCTTCTACTAAATATTCAGTGTTGTTTTCCTTGTTGTCCATTCCCTTCTACTAAATAGTCCCTGTTGTTTTCCTAGTTATCCATTCCCTTCTACTAAATATTCCCTGTTGTTTTCCTAGTTGTCCATTCCCTTCTACTAAATATTCAGTGTTGTTTTCCTAGTTATCCATCCCCTTCTACTAAATATTCCCTGTTGTTTTCCTTGTTGTCCATTCCCTTCTACTAAATATTCTCTGTTGTTTTCCTTGTTGTCCATTCCCTTCTACTAAATATTGCCTGTTGTTTTCCTTGTTGTCCATTGCCTTCTACTAAATATTCCCTGTTGTTTTCCTTGTTGTCCATTGCCTTCTACTAAATATTGCCTGTTGTTTTCCTTGTTGTCCATTGCCTTCTATTAAATATTCCCTGTTCTTTTCCTTGTTGTCCATTTACTTCTACTAAATATTCCCTGTTGTTTTCCTTGTTGTCCATTGACTTTTACTAAATATTCCCTGTTGTTTCCCTAGTTGTCCATTGACTTTTACTAAATATTCCCTGTTGTTTCCCTAGTTTTCCATTGACTTTTACTAAATATTTCTTGTTGTTTTCCTAGTTGTCCATTGACTTCTACTAAATATTCCCTGTTGTTTTCCTTGTTTTCCCCCTTTCTGCGCCCTTAATCAAATGAGCCTAGGAGGAACAATATTCCAACATAAAAGAATACACAAAGCTACATGGGTGTCACCAGATCATAGAACGGAAAATCAAATTGATCACATGTGTATTAATAATAAGTTTAAGTCATCCTTACAGGATGTAAAAGTATATAGAGGGGCAGATATAGCTTCTGATCATCATCTTCTGTTAGCCAAACTTAAAATTAAATTAAAAAGGTATACTACAACGAATAAGGGCAGAACGTATTTCAATGTAGGGTTTCTTAAAGAACAAGGAATTAAAGATAAATTCGCAGTCACAATATCAAACAAATACCAAGTCCTCCAACAACTAGAAAATACAATAAATATAGAAGATCATTGGAAACAGGTAAAAAATATATGGAAAGAGACATGCGAAGAAACACTGGGGAAAAGAGAACGCCAGAATAAGGCATGGATGACAGCAGAGACCCTGGATAAAATTAAAGAAAGAAAGAACAAGAAAGCAGACATAAATAAAAGCAAAACAAGAAGTAATAAAGCCAAGACACAGGAAGCTTACACAGAGGTGAACAAAGAAGTGAGAAGATGCATTAAAAGGGATAAGAGGAAATATATAGATGAATTAGCTAAAGAGGCAGAAGAAGCAGCAAATAAAGGGAATATGAAAGAACTGTACAACAGCACAAAGAAATTAGGTGGAAAATACAAACAGATCAACGCCTTTATCAAAGATAAGAAAGGAAATCTGCTTAGTAATATAAAGGAACAAATGGAGAGATGGAAGGAGCACTTTGAAGAACTTTTGAACAGACCTGGCTCAAATAATCCTCCAGATATACTACCAGCAGAAGAAGAATTACACGTTAACTGCGGAAAACCAAGCAAAGAAGAAATAATGAAAGCCATCAAACTGTTAAAAGATGGTAAAGCCACAGGACCAGATGAAATTCCTTCGGAAGCCATCAAAGCAGATATTATCACCTCTACCAAGATGTTACATAATCTATTGGATAAAATTTGGGAGAGGGAAGAAATACCTAAAGACTGGAGAGAAGGTTATATGATCAAACTACCAAAGAAAGGAAGTTTACAGGAGTGCACAAATTATAGGGGAATTATGCTACTATCAGTGCCAGGAAAAATATTAGGCAGAATCATTCTGGAGAGACTAAAAGAGGCTATAGAGAAACACTTGAGAGATGAACAAGCAGGTTTTAGGAAGAACAGATCATGTGCTGATCAAATAACTACTCTACGTATAATAGTTGAACAAAGTTTAGAACTAAAATCCCCACTTTATATTGGATTCATAGATTACGAAAAGGCATTTGATAGTTTAGACAGAAGAATGCTTTGGAAGTTGCTGAGTCATTATGGAATCCCCATAAAGTTTATTAACCTGATAAAAACAATGTATGAAGGAACAAAATGTAGTGTGGTGCATGAAGGACAGCTTACAGAAGCATTTGAAATAAGAACAGGAGTAAGGCAAGGATGCCTTCTGTCTCCATTTCTCTTTCTACTGGCCATAGATTGGATTATGAAAATAACTCAAAACAACAGAAATGGGATCCAGTGGTCACTGACCAAACAACTTGATGATTTAGACTTTGCTGATGACATAGCTCTCCTATCACACAGCCACCAACAGATGCAAGATAAAATGAGTATATTAGATGAGAGATCACAACAGCTAGGACTAAAGATTAATAGAGATAAGACCAACATTATGAGAATTAATGCAGTTGGCAATAACCAAATAAAACTAGGAGAAATACCTCTACTAGACGTACAATCTTATATATATCTGGGCAGTAATATAGATAAAGAGGGAGGAACAGAAAACGATACCAAAATAAGGATATCAAAAGCAAGATGAGCTTTCATTGCACTGGGAAACATATGGAAATCCAAAGAAATTAGGCTAAATACAAAAATACAAATTTTCAACTCCAATGTTAAGTCGGTTCTATTATATGGCTGTGAAACATGGAGAATAACAAAATTGACAATCACGAAGGTACAGACTTTCATTAATGGATGCTTGCGCAGAATAAAGGGATGGAAATGGCAGGACAAAGTCACAAACGTGGAATTATGGAAATGTACCGGTCAAATACCAGTGGATAGAGAAATACAGCGAAGACGATGGCGATGGATAGGACACACACTACGGAAACCAACTGAGAGTATTACACAACAGGCCCTTTTTTGGAATCCCCAGGGGAAAAGACAAAGAGGAAGACCAAGGAATTCTTGGAGAAGACAGATTGAAGCAGAGATGAAGATGATGGGGAAGACATGGAATGATCTTAAAAGAATTGCAAAAAACAGAACGACTTGGAAAGTGTTTGTTGAAGACCTATGCTCCACTGGGAGCTAAAAGGTAGAAGAAGAAGAAGAAATAGTCCCTGTTGTTTTCCTAGTTATCCATTCCCTTCTACTAAATATTCCCTGTTGTTTTCCTAGTTGTCCATTCCCTTCTACTAAATATTCAGTGTTGTTTTCCTAGTTATCCATCCCCTTCTACTAAATATTCCCTGTTGTTTTCCTTGTTGTCCATTCCCTTCTACTAAATATTCTCTGTTGTTTTCCTTGTTGTCCATTCCCTTCTACTAAATATTGCCTGTTGTTTTCCTTGTTGTCCATTGCCTTCTACTAAATATTCCCTGTTGTTTTCCTTGTTGTCCATTGCCTTCTACTAAATATTGCCTGTTGTTTTCCTTGTTGTCCATTGCCTTCTATTAAATATTCCCTGTTCTTTTCCTTGTTGTCCATTTACTTCTACTAAATATTCCCTGTTGTTTTCCTTGTTGTCCATTGACTTTTACTAAATATTCCCTGTTGTTTCCCTAGTTGTCCATTGACTTTTACTAAATATTCCCTGTTGTTTCCCTAGTTTTCCATTGACTTTTACTAAATATTTCTTGTTGTTTTCCTAGTTGTCCATTGACTTCTACTAAATATTCCCTGTTGTTTTCCTTGTTTTCCATTGACTTCTACTAAATAGTCCCTGTTGTTTTCCTAGTTGTCCATTGACTTCTACTAAATATTCCCTGTTGTTTTCCTAGTTGTCCATTGACTTCTACTAAATATTCCCTGTTGTTTTCCTAGTTGTCCATTGACTTCTACTAAATATTCCCTGTTGTTTTCCTAGTTGTCCATTGACTTCTACTAAATATTCCCTGTTGTTTTGCTAGGTGTCCAAAGAATTTGGAAACTTTTTTCTGTAAATCCACACATCAATGGTTACATCTCCGATGCTAAGAGAACCTAGACAGCAGTTTTTATTCTCCAGAGATGGTTCAGCTGTCACCGATGCGATCTCTTCATTCTCCTGTAGAACAGACCCCTTCTTTGGCACGAGTTCGCCGCCATAAAGGAACCAGCGGGCAGCTACTGTTACATTCTTAAATGAACTGTGAGGACCAATAGAAACTCAGCACCGGCCTGTCTGTCCGTGACCCATTCAATCGCTACCAAATCACAACATAGTTATTTGTTGTCGCAGCTATCCCCTATAGTCGATCGCAAATGAGCTCATCCTGTACTGCGCCTAAATAAAGACATTTCCAAATAGAGGGAGAACGAATCAAATGTGCACGGATTGGTTTGTTCCACTTTTCTTATATCTCCAGGGGTGGTCGGATCCCAACTCAGCAGATTAGCGTCAATTCTTGGACACTGGTGTATATAGGACTGTGAACTCCTCACACCTCCTGAGAGAAACTAGATACTTCCCACATCTTCTACCAGGCATGGTATGTTAATTTGTGTCAACTCAAGTATTGAGAATGCGCCCGCTGCTTGATGTGTAAACGGTTTCATTAAATTAATGCCCATTTTCTCGGTGTTGATTCAGTGCAATGAGCCAATAGTTGTCTGTCTCGACCAACAGCTACCTGGAGTGTAGAGTTTCTCAACTTCTTCACAATGAAACGGTTAGGACCTGATATTTGAGTTGTGAAATATACAGGTGAATGTTATCAACGGCGGCTTCTCTTCCATGTTATTGTTTCATAAATGTAATTTCTTCTGTTGGTTTCGAACAGGATTGGCTCAAAGAACCCCGTTTATTTATAATTAATTTCTTTACTTTCTAATCGGAATTATTGATCGGCAACGATCAATTTTATTTAATCGGTCTATCGTCTTCAGTTCATTCCAAGATGTATCAATTTATATGAAATCCTACTTGTATTGCTCGTCACTTTTTCTTAGGCTTTTTAAGCATTTTCTACCCATTTCGGTTCAACCGAATAAATGTCTAATTAGCCATGTTCTACTGTGAAGCTATTCTCTGAGATCATTCTTTCTTTCTTTCTTTCTTTCTTTCCTTCTTTCTTTCTTTCTTTCTTTCTTTCTTTCTTTCTTTCTTTCTTTCTTTCTTTCTTTCTTTCTTTCTTTTTTTTCTTTCTTTCTTTCTTTCTTTTTTTCTTTCTTCCTTTCTTTTCTTTTTTTCTTTCATTCTTTCTTTCTGTCGTTCTTTCTTTCTTTCTTTCTCTCTCTCTCTCTCTCTCTCTCTCTCTCTATTTCTTTCTTTCTTTTCTCCTGATGGCTCATCATCATCATCATCAAGTACTAGGCCTGCTGGCGTAGGCGATCATGTCTCTCCACAACTTTCGATCACGACAATTATTTATCATTTCTTTTGTTCACCTTTTGCCAAGCCATTCTCTTAAGCTGTCTGGTATATTTTTTCTCTTTACTTCCCTCTATCTCTTCGTCCCTCAATTTCCCCAGTTGTTACAATAATATTCCAGTTGTTCTCTTCTCATTACATAGCCAAAAAATGATGATTGTTTCTTCCTAATATTGTAAATTAGCTTTCTTTTTGCTTTGGCCTCTTTCATAACGTTTTCATTACTCTTCTTAGCTATCCATGGTATTCTCAATATTCTTCTGTAAAACCACATTTCTACACACTCCAGTGATTTTCTTGTATGTTGTCCTATTGTCAATGATTCACATCCATATGTTAAGACTGGCTCTACATAACGATTAAGAATTATTTTTCTGATGACTACTACAGGATCTTCCAATTCGTCATTCATCCTTAAAATGAGGTTAAGTGGGCGTAGATATGTTGTGATTTATTTGCACGTTTCGGCCCAAACATTCCGACTTCAGCACGGCATTTTTGAGTACCGGATTGCCTTCCTTCTTGATCCCTACTCGCTTGTCTAGACTAGACCAGTTTGTTTGTAATTAAAGGCACCACGATGAGGTGGAGTAGGGAATGGATAGTTCCGGTTCACCGATCCTGACTCAAGACATCAGCAATGAGTCGCTGGCAGCTTCCAGCTCTGTTGTTGTAGGTCGCCTCTGTCCCTGCATGCTCAATCTATCTCTATTTTTTTTTGTTCATTCTTTCCCCCAGCTACTATTATTGTCATAGGCTCTCTCATCCACAACACTTTATCTGATTTTACTTCTAGAAATGGCATACACATACTTCAAATATGTACATTGTATGTTTGTTAACATTCTATTGCAGTGGGTTGCAATGTGGTTGGTACTTTCATTATATAATTAAAATCAAATTAAGAGGGGTTTCAGCCATGCTAAGACACGTATAACTGGACTACAAAGGACAAGAGGTAGGGTTCGATGCCAATCGACGGCTTCCGGGTTCACCCAGCCTTAATTGGGTACCGGATTTTTTTCTGGGAAAGTAAAGCGGAACGGACGTAATACCGACCAAATTACCAAAAAAAATCATGTGCTGAAGGTCTGTAAAATGTATGGTCACTAACACCATATTCCCTACATGCAACTTGGCGTGACGGGGCTCTTTACTTTTTTTTTATTTTGTTGCATAGTGTCAGATATGATCGATCATGGGAGATGCAATCAGTGCTGGCTTATGCAAGTCTGGTACTCATTTTTAGACACTGGGTGAACCTGGGTAAATAAGCGATCCACAAGAACCTGATAGACGACATCTGGTTCACCCACCATAATTTTCTATGGAAATTCTATTTAGAAAGAGACACGGCACTGAAGTAACCAGAAACCAGTTTACTAAAAAAAATGTACTGATAATGGCAAAAATGTACTGATAATGGCAAAAATGTACTGATAATGGCAAAAATGTACTGATAATGACAAAAATGTACTCATAATGGCAAAAATGTACTGATAATGACAAAAATGTACTCATAATGACAAAAATGTACTGATAATGGCAAAAATGTACTGATAATGGCAAAAATGGCGCTAACATCATATTCCCATTGCTCTATGGAACATGGTGAGTTCTTTTCTCTCAGGTACTTTATTAGCGAGAAGTGAGAGAGATAGTTCATCTGTGTTATATAGAGCCAGCTCTGAAGTATACACACAAATGAAAGGCCGTTAGAGGCTACAGAGATTGGATTTCTCAGAAGAAAGTTGAATGTTCTCTAGATAGCTAAAAAGACCAACGAGGGCATTCTCACAGAGGCCAACACAAGAAGGGAGCTCTTAAAAGACATAAGAAAGGACCGATCGACATTTTTCTTGCACATCATGGAAATGAGAAGGTTGGAATACTTGGTGCAAGTGGCAAAATACAGGGAAAGAGAGATCGCGGACGACAAAGTGAGAAGATACTAGATAGCTTGGTGTCATCACATGGAAAACAGTCAACAGAATTTATACGATGCACTGTGTACAGAAGATTGTGGGCGGACATGAACGCGTACACCAACCGGTGTGGCACATGATGATCAGGATGAGCCAGTTTCGATCATATTTCATTTCTTCTTATGATGTTTTCTTAGCATAACACTTCTGTTGATAATATATGCTGTGATACTTTCCCATTATACCCTCATTCAAATTACAACATAACCACTCGTACAGTCCTCGGTTCAACAGTAATGTAGGTAAATGTTAATTAACGAAACGTAGAACTTTGGAATGGAGCCTGATTGAGAGGTCTAGTCTTTGTCTATGGCATTGACATTTACCTCACTCCTGACATATGCCACTGCTCTATTTCATGCTTGAGAATAAAGACCTTATGATCTGCGCTGTCACCCCGAAGTATGAATACACTGTTTAACCCGAACGTGGATAAAACCAACGCACACAAGAGAAAAGTCTAAAGCAATCAACTTACCCGTCGGTAATGTAATGTGATTTTAGAGAGTAATAAGTGAGAGTAAAAAAAAAAGTAAAGAGCCCCGTCACGCCATGTGGTGTATAGGGAATATGGTGTTAGTGACCATATATTTTACAAACCTTCAGCACATGATTTTTGGGGTAATGTGGTCGGTATTACGCCCGCGCCGCTTTACTTTCCCAGAAAAAATCCGGTACCCATTTAAGGCTGGGTGAACCCGGAAGCCATCGGTTGCGATCGAATCCTACCTCTTGTACTGTGTAGTCCAGTTCACTAATCACTGAGCTATCGCGACTCCAAAAGAATGACAACTCTATACCAAACTTTCGCTGCCTTGTGGCTTTACCCACACCACAAGAGACACGCGTTTTCGTTGTAAACAATGAGACAAGTTTTCACTTTACGCCGGCATCTGTAGTTCATGTCAAGTTGTATCGACATTTGTCGTTTCCTTATATCCACCAGCTGTGATGCAGTGTGCAGAAAAATATACTTCAAGGAAACTGTGATCCCCCCCATATCCTTATGTGCAAGATAACTCCCTGGGGAGGGCACTGTAACCTCGACACGTCCTCGCTAAAACAACTTATCTCCCGAGACAGATTGTCATTCATTCTAAAGCGAGACGTGGTATGACGAGATGTGAGCAACCTTGTGATTTGTTACTTCATTTCGTTGCTATTTACTTTAGTTACGGTGTTAATGCCGGATGTGATAATGATAACATTTTGTAAGGTAATGATGTTGCTAATAGTAGTAATTGTGGTAGTTGCAGCTACCGTAGCTAAATCTACATTAATGATAATTTTAAAGTGTAAAAGCCATACTGATGGTGGTGGTGGTCTTTAGTAGCTATAATGAATTTGATTTATAATAAGCCACACATGTGGTAACTATTGCTGTGGTAGCAGTAATTGTAATGTCCATTTTTCAACAAAGAAATAACACCAGTACACATAGTGAGGTTTGACGAATATGATGTTAGTGTCTCGTGCCTACTGCCATATTCATATGATAGGCAACATGCTGTGCCATCCTCCTATACTATGGGATATTTCATTTATTCATTTTCAATGATAGTTTGATTCCACATACCTCACAAGTAAAGACAAGTGGAACAATATTAAAACTGGTAAATGAATTTAAATATTTGGGAACTTTGTTAACCTCAGACGGAAGATGTACAAAAGAGGTGAGATGCAGAATGGCTCAGGCAAAGGCAGCTTTCCAAAAAATGAGGAAAATATTATGCAATCCATTTTTGACAATAGAAACAAGAAAATGAGTTCATAAATGTTATGTAGAGCCAGTCATATCATATTAATGTGAATCATGGAAAATAGGACAACAGACAAGAAAATCACTGGAGTGTATAGAAATGTCGTTTTACAGAAGAATGTTGAGAATACCATGGACAGCTAAGAAGAGTAATGAAAACGTTCTGAAAAAGGCCAAAGCAAAAAGAGAGCTAATTTCCAATTTTAGGAAGAAATAATCATCATTTTTTGGCCATGTAATGAGAAGAAAACAACTGGAATATATTGTAATAACTGGAAAAATTGAGGGACGAAGAGATAGAGGGAAGCAAAGAGAAAAGATTGCACACAGCTTACGAGAATGGCTTGGCAGAAGGTCAACAACAGAAATGATAAATAATTGTCGAGATCGAAAGTTGTGGAGAGACATGATCACCTACGCCAGCAGGCCCGGTACTTGATGATGATGATGATGATGATGACAACTAAAGAAAAAAAAATATAGATGAAATACTCAACAAAACTTGTCAAGGCGTCGGACAACAATCACCGCTACTGTCAAACAACGAAATAAGACTTGAAGGAAAAACGGGAACTCTACAATACAATCTTCATCCCAAGGTTGTGCTGTCAATGTTAGACTCGGACTCTAGACTCAAGAACAATAAGATAAAAAACCACTATCGAGATGAAATGTGTTAGACGAAATTCGTAAACAACAAACAAGATATGATGAGGAATGAGAAACTGAGAAAAAAGCTAAGAGTAATCTCCGCCATTGAATACATAGAGGAACAACAGATAAAAGGGTTTGGTCACGTGATAAGACAGACATCAAAACACAACACAATTAGCCATCAATAAACTTTGCGAGAACGGCAGACTCAAAGTCAAGGGTCGACCACGAAAAATATGAATTGATGGAATATTAGAAACACAAGGAAACGAAGCTGAAGAATTCAACAGATGAGCAAAAGCCCGCAAAATATATCTCCCCTCGATGCTGAAATGCAAATGAGGAGCGAAATAATAATAAGAAGAAAAAAGAAGAAGAAGGAGAGGAAGAAAAAAGAGGTAGAAGCAGAAGAAATTCACATTCACCTATACTAGATTTGTATCCTGAATCACTTACCATAGATGCATTCTTTACATTGTCCACCTCGACTGTTACTATGTTTATTTGTAATTTATTTACCTGTTAGAGCCTTTATAATGCTGATGGCTATAGTTGTAGTTTTTCGTGCTCAGAAGCATAATCTCATATTCTCTGTTAACGTATCTATCTTGATCTCTGGAGCTATATTTCACTCATACTCTCTTGTGGTGTATTTAACTCACTCTCTTGTATTCGTTATTAAATGTATTTTACTTATTCTCACTTGCCCCTTGACGCTGTATTTCTCTCTCTCTCTCTCTCTCTCTCTCTCTCTCTCTCTCATGTTTACTATCACCGTAATTTCATCTCTCTATTTTTACACCCTTCTGGCTTTTAATAACTAAGTGATCTCATTAACATACACACAATCAGAAACATGTAGTCTATCTATCTATCTATCTAATCTATCTATCTATCTATCTATCTATCTATCTATCTATCTATCTATCTATCTATCTATCTATCTATCTATCTATCTATCTATCTATCTATCTATCTATCTATCTATCTATCTATCTATCTATCTATCTATCTATCTATCTATCTATCTATCTATCTATCTATCTATCTATCTATCTATCTATCTATCTATCTATCTATCTATCTATCTATCTATCTATCTATCTATCTATCTATCTATCTATCTATCTATCTATCTATCTATCTATCTATCTATCTATCTATCTATCTATCTATCTATCTATCTATCTATCTATCTATCTATTTTTTGTATCTCATTCTGAATCAGAAAACCTACTTCTCTCTCTAATAATTTCATTCACAAAATCTCTCTATTTCACTTTCTCTCACACACATTGTTTTCATTTTTTTTATTTTTTAAATTAATCTCTTCAAAATTTAATTCTCTTTCTTTCACTCTCCAGGATTGTTTCTCAATCTGTAACATTCATTCTGTCATTCTGACCTATTCTTCCTTCTTCTACTATACCTTCTCTCCTACTCTCCATCTATTCCCTCATTACCACCTCACACTTCCTTTAAGTCCATTTCCTCAGCTCCTCTTTATGTTTCTAACCTGCAATCAGACTTTGTCGACCATATTGTTTTTACAATTTCCCTTTTAGCTTCACTTCGTTTGAAAGGGCCCACCCACTTAAGCCCATTCGGCAAATCAAGAACTACCAAATTCTACATTGCAAACATTTCATTTATTGTGTTGTAGTTCAGACAATTAAAATATTGATTCATAACACTCTGGCCAGGAAAGTGCTGAAAGATACGCACTGCAAGCCGAACAGGCGCTGTTTGAACATCACACTCGTTCAACTCTGGGAAGAGCTGCTTTGTTTGGAGAAATCTCTGCTAGGGCTAAATCTTGGTTATTTCTTGGTATAGAACAGCCCTTGAATCCGTTTGTATATGACCAGGGACGTGTTATTGCAGCTGCTGGAACATTGCTGTCTATGACCCGGTCTAATATTAACTCATTTAATACATTTATTACCAATATTCATAGCTTAAATTAGTTATTATTGGGCATGACTAATTACGCTAATTATTGGGCAAGACTCATTAACTAAGGCAGGCTGTTGTTAGAAGTCGAGTGTAAACATTGCAGTGCAGTTTCATTCTGATATTTTAGTTGTTGTGTTTTGATCTATTATTTCAGAACTAATTATTGCAGCTCATTCTTTCAGGGTGTGCTCTGTCTCGCAAGATGACAAAGTTCGAGCTAAAATATTACTTTTTTTATTGTGAATATACTTTACTTTGAACGAGAAAATTGCAAATTGGATATTAATTTGTGTATCTCCTCAGAAGCACTTTTCTTCATCATTATTATTATTATTCGTTTTTTTTTATTCTTCATCCTTTTCTACTTCTTTGTTTGCTCATTTGTTCATTCTAAGGGAAAAAGTAATCACTTAAAGATCGCTTATTACGAGGTTATCATTGATGTCACAGATTCCTGGGTACACGCAACCTCTTTAATGGGTACCAGAGATATTCTCTGCAAAGGAAAGGCAGCGAGTAAGGAAACTGGCAACCCCATCTCATGAAGCCGAGGCACGCACAAAGAAGTCGCTAACACTTCATTACCAAAAGGCAAATGTTAAAGGACTATCCCAACCTTTTTCTTTTCTTTAACTAAAACCTCTTTTCAGCCTGCACTTTTAGACGCCAACTTTAAAGGTTTCAAGTATTGGTCAGGTCAAAGCTGTTGATTTATCTATACAATTTGTACAGATATGGTAATCGCTACAAACAGGTCTGGACTTATCTATCTATCTATTGACCTTTAAAGCCGTGGCTGGCCCATAGAACACAGACCCATATACTATTTCTCTTATCTAAATTTTTATTCCAGCAGTTTTCAATCCTTGTAAAGATCTTTTATCAAATCTCGCCATTTGTCTCTGTTCTGTGCAAGCAACTCGATCTCATTGAGGAAGCCGATTCTTGCTGCTTTTGCCTCTCTGATCAATGTTCTTCTCAGTGTCTCTTTTCTTCGGCCTCTTTTCCTCTGACCTGTTGTTTCCCACATGAGGGCTTGCTTTGTTATTCGGTTATTATCTCTCCTCATCACATGTCCAACATCTGACCATCGTCTTTTCTTGATTACTGAAGATATTAGTGGTCGATTAGCGATTTCTTTAATTTCTTCGTTTGTTTTGAATTCGTTCCACGCTATACCAAGTATTTTCCTTATATATCTATTTTCGAATGCGTTTAACTTTGTTTCTATGTCTCTTATTGTTTTCCAGCTCTCACATGCATACGTAAGGGTTGATAGTACGTTTGATTTGAATAGCCTAAGTTTTGTGTTTGTGCTGATTAGTTTTGATTTCCACAACTTTTCAAGGCTTCTGAAAGTCATTGCTGCTTTAGCTATTCTGATGAGACTAAAAAAGCTACATCTTAGGGCCTCACAGTCCAAATGGACCTCAGATTTGTTTATATTGTAATATATGACAGAGACCAATAATAGAACTACAGCTAAGCGATTCTCAAATGGGTTTCCGAAAAAAAAACAGAGTTCTGACGCTCTAATCACGCTTAAACAGCTCAGAACTGCAGCAAGCTATATATAGAAATAATAGGAATATTAGAAATATTATGACTGAAACCTTCTGATGTTAATTTGTTTACGGGGGCCTCATATTTATTTATATTGTAATCTATGACAGAGCTCTTTTTGTGTAAATTCTTTAACAGGCGACCTCAAAGTGTCATTTAGCTTATCCAGTTTAGGTCCTCACCAGCCTATATCCGGCTCTGACCAAATGAACCTTCTCTGTTCATCTTAAGTATGTAAAGAGCCCCCGTCACGCCAAGTGGCGTATACGGAATATGGTGTTAGTGACCATAAATTTTACAGACCTTCAGAACATGATTATTGGGGTAATGTGTTCGGTATTACGCCCATGCCACTTTTCCATAAAAAATCCTGTCCATCTTAATCTGGACACAAATAGCAGATGTGCTGCTCCCAGTGTGCAAGGTTCCACCATCACAACGGTAAGAGCACTCGCTTCCTGTCCAGGAAGATCTGGATTCGGTTCTCAGAAGTAGCTGATATTATTCTTTAAAATCTATAAGTTTCCGGGGTTTCAGCCAGCACCAAAGATTTTGTTCTGGAACGCAAAGGAGACCTGGCGTGATATTGAACACATCACTCCCAAAAATATTCCGTTGATCTTCAAAAATAAAAGAAGGTCGGAAACGCCATTTTGCCGGTCATCTTTCAAGAATGTAAAAGGGTGGGAGAGTCTTTTTCTCTTCTCGGAGTTAAGCATATATATATATATATAAAGTAAAGTGCCCCGTCACGCCATGTGGCATATAGGGAATATGGTGTTAGTGACCATAATTTTTATAGACCTTCGGCACATGGTTGTTGCGGTAATGTGGTTTGTATTACGCCCATGCCGCTTTACTTTCCCAGAAAAAATCCGGTACCCATTTAAGGCTGGGTAAACCCGGAAGCCGTCGGTTGGAATCAAAACCTACCTCTTGTTCTTTGTAGTATATATATATATATATATATTACTCTATATATATTTTAATGAATATATTAAATATTTTGCAGTGCTACCAGTAGATCTGCAGAAAAAACGGAAAAATTATGTTAAGTGGCTAACCCTGACCCTGTTGAGAGACGTGACAAACTACGACGTTTCCACAAAATCCTTCATCGGATACAGACATGACAACAAATACTAATACAAGACCAAACACAAAATACGACTACGTATCTCCAAATGGCGATATGTATATGTACTTATTTACTTTACAGTCACATTAATCGGCGTTTCCTGTCCCTTGATACTGAACAGAGGATACTTCAGACTTTTCAGGCGTCTTTAGAGTCTAAAAAATTTACTTATTCCTTTCTTTTGAGGGTAAGCTCTTTGGTAACGCTGGTGTTCTATATTTCCGACGCCACGTAGTTAGATTTGTGTACATATTCTTATATATTTTTGTGTTGTTGCAGATGAAGGTCTACTTGGCCGAAATGTCGACTTTTGTTTTGTTAATTACCACGTAAAGCTGTTACCATATCACTTCTTTTTCTTATTTTTTTTAAAAATCGTCATTACTGTCAGCTTTACAGTAGCTTCGCATCTCTATACATCTTGGTCCCCTTACTCCTGTTCTATATTTCGTTTGTTCATCATCATCATCATTGAGTGCCGTCTCCGCAACGAAGGTTGGCTACCATGGAGCGCCATTTTGCTCTATCTCTTGCTTTGATGGTGCAGGTTGTCATCGGTTGATTTGTCCATCTTTTGATGTTACTCGTCCATGTTAATCTTGGTCTGCCTCTGCCTCTTTTACCTTGTATTTTCCCCTCCAGGATCACTTTCAGTAGGCTGTTGTGTCTTTTAACATGGCCTAAGAATCGCATTTGTCTTGTTCTAATTGTGTTCAGAAGTTCTCTTTTCATTTTTAGTTGTTTTAAGACTTCGTCGTTTGTTTTCTTTTCCTTCCATCCAATTCTACCTATTCTTCTATATATCCACATTTCGTTTGTTCATACACTTGTATTTATTATTGACAATCCCCTTGAAATCCCCAAATGTTATACTTGTCTATACTGATCTAGAAACAATCCCTATCTCTCTCTCTCCCTTTCTCTCTCTCTCTCTCTCTCTCTCTCTCTCCCTTTCTCTCTCTCTCCCCCTCTCTCTCGATAAATAATTATTGTCAGTGTTGAAATGTTGCAGTAAGCAGACAAAGTCTTCATTATACATCTACATAATTCCGTGCAGTACCTGAGTGTTCCAACAATAAGGGAGTGGCTTCCAATCCTTGCATCTAAAATTTCCAATTACTTCAGAGATTCTACAACAGTTCATTCCATACACTACAACATGCCAGAATATTATATTCCAGCAGTAGAAACTAAAATATTATAGAAAAACAGCAGTTCTTACGTAGCCAGTCTATCGTAGTTGAGTCTTGCAAAATCATCATCTCCCAACGAGGCCTACACACAGCACGGAGTCCCTGTTTCTGATGACTCGTATACAATTGACACACAGTAGAACAACACACCAACATGGGATTATTTTCTCAACACGATTTCCCTACCTCAACTCTCAACCTACCCGTAGAGCGTTCACGAGGGGAAGACTTCCGCTTCTTGTCTCTGCTAGACTCATCAACTCATGGCTGACTTGCCACGCCATTTACTGAGGACTGTGGGATTCTTGAATCTCAGCTGTCGGTGTGGCGGCTGAGGCGCGATAACGTGAGGTGGTAGAGGCTGTTTGTAGTCTTTCCAAGGAAAAGGATATTGATGAATTAGATCAATTTACACGCCGTCTCCGCTTCAACTGTTTGCAGCAACAAAGTATCAGGACTAAGTTTAGTCCAATGCACAATTGTTTGTCCTCAATATTTCATTTATTTTACTCATTTGCTAATTTCATATATATATATATATATATATATATATATATATATATATATATATATTGTAGGTAATTCTTTTATGTACAATAAACTTACATATAGAAGATAGTATTTTTACATCTGAAATTTAAATTACGTTTTAATCACAATTTCAGCATTTCACCTGCGATGTTCAGTCGTTAGTAAACTGGACTATAAAAAAGGACAAGAGTGCGAGTTCGATCCTGATCGATGGCTTCCGGGTTCACCCAGCCTTAAATGAGTACCGGATTTTTTTTACTGGGAAACTGAAGCGACACGGGTGTAATACCGTCCACAATACACCAAAAAATCACGTGCCGACGGCCTGCTCAAAATTATGGTCACTAACACCATATTCTCTACACGTCACGTGGCGTGACGGGGCTCTTTACTTCTTTTTCTTTTTCACTTTAGAACGTGAAATATTATTTGACTTCTGAAAATGTGTTTCTTTTAAGCATTAATGTACTAGAATATCATCACTATTGCAAATGTAAATAAATTATAGATAATTCATAATTTCGTGTAATATTTATTCACAAAAGCATTAATTTTAAAATATACCATTGAAGCAAAAAACAATTAATGTCGGTACAGTGTCACAAACAGAAACCACTGACATGAAATATTTGTTTTAAGAATATAAAGTTATCTTTCACCATATGTGTATAGATATGTATACCACTACAATACTCGAAAATAATAGTAGCAACCGAGAGTAGTGTCCCAGTTAGCATTCATCATCTTCAAGTACATAGCCTGTATGCGTAGGTGATCATGTCTCTACACAACTTTCTATCTCGACAGTTATTTATCATTTACATTTATGTTGTTGAACTTCTGCCAAGCCATTCTCTTAAGCTGTCTGGTATCTTTTCTCTTTGCTTCCCTCTATCTCTTCGTCCCTCAATTTTCCCAGTTGTCACAATATATTTCAGCTGTTACCTTCTCATTACAGTCTATCCCAGTAAATATGGAGTAGTATATCAACAGTATAACGATGAAATAATTAATATATAAAAAGTGAAAGAAATTCCATAACAACTGTCCCAGGAGTATGAAGATTTAGTGATTTCAATGAGCTAAGCCTTAACGTCATGAGGGTTGGGTGCTCAGTTCCCTTCCTTGCTGCCTTTCTTTCCCAGAGAATATGTCAGGTACCAGATTATAAGGAAGGATGAACTCTGAAAATCGTTTTAGCACGGAAAGAGATTTTGTCTCAGCTGGTATTTAAACCCCCAACCTTCAGATCAACCAGCGGGTACACTACCTAACTTGTATAACGCCACAGAGTTTTTTAAATAAAATGTGTAGAAACAGATTAATCAGAATATATGTAACCTGGAAATGACATACAGTGATGGGATTCATAGTCAACAGTGCTCTAGGTTCAACCAGCCGTAAATAGGTGCATGAGGTTTTTCTTTTCTTTTTTTTTCTTTCTGGAAATGAGAAACAGTCTGAGCTTAGCGCTGATCAAGTCATAGAAAAATGTACCGATAGTTAAAATAATATGAACACGGGCAAATATAACAGCAACACTAACAAAAAATAATGTGAGCACTAGCTAAAGATAATGTGAACACTAAAAAAATAATTTGAATGCAAACAAAAAATAATATGAACTCTAACAAAATAATATGAACTCTAACAAAAAAAATATGAACGCTAACAAAAATAATATGAATACCAAAAACAAATAATTTGAACACTAAAAAAATAATATGAACAATAAAAAATATATGAAATCTAATAAAAGAAAATATGAACAATAATTTTTTTTTTAATATGAACACTAAAAAAATAAGAAGAAAATAAAAAAAAAAACTTAAATAAAAATAAAATTAACACTAACATAAAATGACATTAACGCTAATAGAAAAAATAATATGAAAACTAATAACAAAATAAAATGAAAACAAAAAAATAAATATGGACATCAAAGAAAATAAGAACACTAACAAAAGCAATATGAGCGCTTATACAAATTATATGAATATTGACAAAAATTTAATACGAACGGTAACAAAATAATATGAACACTAACAAAAATAATGTGAACACTAACACAAAATAATGTGAACACTAACACAAAATAATATGAACACTAATAAAAATAATGTTAACACTAACACAAAATAATATGAACACTAATAAAAATAACATGAACACTAACACAAAATAATATGAACACTAATAAAAATAAAATGAACACTAACACAAAATAATATGAACACTAATAAAAATAACATGAACACTAACACAAAATAATATGAACACTAATAAAAATAACATGAACACTAACACAAAATAATATGAACACTAATAAAAATAACGTGAACACTAATAAAAATTATATGAACACTAATACAAAAAAATAATATGAACACTAACAAAATGTATCCTAATACTAACTTTCTATTCTCTTTAGATAATGCTTGACATGTGACTGTTCTTTCCTTCTTTTCGTTTTCTTTTAGTATAGCATACACTTGGTTACAAATGGCAAAATAGAAGGAAAAAGAGATCGCGGACGACAAAGAGTGAAAATACTGGATAGCTTGGTGTCATAGCGTGAAAAACAGTCAACAACAGAACTGATACGATGCACTGTAGATAGAAGATTGTGGAAGGACATGATCGCCTGCGCCAACCGGTATGGCACATGATGATGATGATGATAGCAATCAAGTGTCACAGTGTGACCAGATACTGCATGACCTTTTTTTTGTGGTGATTCCGAAAGTAATAAGCTACCTAGCCTGGACAACTTTCACCATTTTCTGTGCCCACACTGCCTCTTACACCTTTCATCGTCGAGAAAAGTGGAGTCGCCGTATTATAGTTTCACGGGGACTGACTGTTTTTGGTCTCGAGGCAAGATGCCGGCCTCGAGACAGAGAGGTTGTGGGTTCAAATCCCAGCTGCACCAGTTGGGATTTTTATCTATGATTTCTCTCTGCGACAAACACCCCTGGTCTCAGCAGCCCGGCTTGAAACGTCAATTACTCATCGACGGGAAAAATATATGAGTACCTCCGAAGACGGAGTTGTCTGCCTGTGCGGCGAGGGACCCCTGTGCTTCCAGGGCTGCCAGGGAAAAATGGATTAATATGCAAAATTCTATTCCTAGTCTCTAGGGACTTCGTCAGAGATAAAAAAATCTAGCGAACGCAAAAAAAAAAAAAAAAATTAATTTTAAAAATTATAGATTTCTAGGCATGCTTTCCCCCATGCCTTGGTGGTCGAGTAGTTGGTGCGCTCGCTTACAGGTCATAAAGGTCCAGGTTAAACTCCCGAATGTTGCAGACTTTTTTTTTTCTAATCCACACGGCTGTGGGATTAATCCAGCACCTAAAAGTGGATACCAGAGATTTTTATTGGAAGTCAAGGCGGCTTGATGTGATAATGACCAAATTATCAATTACCCCGCAAGACACATTTGCCGTGATCGTGAAAAAATATAGTCACTAACATCATATTCCACATACACCTATCAAGGAGTGGAAGGAACATTTGCTTTACTTTTTCCCCAGTTTACTGTTGATTCAATATTTCTGGATATAATTACCCAGTAATACTCTCGTCTGATGGTTATGTTGAAGAAACAATCATCACCAGCATGCAGCATAAAAATAAACAGGACAAATATGAAACAAGTGCAACGCGTCAATACTTCGGCACAATAATAACATCAGATGGAAGATGCACCACAGAAATAAAAAGCAGAATAGGTCAGGCCAAAATATCATTTCAGAAAATGAAAAACGTCCTATGCAACTTGTCTATGTCAATAGAAGTTAGAAAGAGAGTTTTTCGGTGCTATATAAATCCAATTTTAACCTATGGAAGTGAATCGTGGACAGAAGACAATCAAATTAAAAAAAATAATTAGAGGCCACAGAGATGGGATTTCTCAGAAAAATGTTAAAAATTTCATGAACAGCTGAAATGACCAATGAGGACATTCTCAAAGAGGCCAACACAAAAAAGGGAGCTCTTTAAAAAAAAAAAAAAAGGTAATCATCAACATTTTTCGGGCACATCAAGAGAAGAGGACAATTGGAATTCTTGATTTTTACTGACAAAAAAAAAAAAAAAAACAGTTAAAGAGAGATCGCGGACGACAAATAGAGATGATACTAGATAGCTTAGTGTCATCTTCATCATCGAGTGCCGTCTCCGCAACGAATGTTGATTACCATGGAGCGCCATTCTGCTATGTCTCTTGCATTGATGGTGCTGATTGTCATAGGCTGATTTGTCCATCTTTTGATGTTACTCATCAATGTTAATCTTGGTCAGCTTCTACCTATTTTACCTTGTATTTTCCCCTTCAGGATTACTTTAAGTAGGCTGTTGTGTCTTTTAACACGGCACAAGAATCGCATTTGTCTTGTTCTAATAGTGTTTAGTAGTTCTCTTTTCATTTATAGTTGTTTTAAGACTTTATCGTTTGTTTTCTTTTCCTTCCATCCAATTCTACATATTCTTCTATATATCCACATTTTAAATACTTCAATTCTCTGTTCTGATTTCTTATCTAATATCCATGTTTCAGCACCATATAGAAATATTGAGAAGATGTAACATTTTGCTATTCTTAGTTTTAGCCCTGGTGTTATTTGTTTTGATGTTAGTATGTTCTTCATGACATTAAAATTACTTTTTACCATTCCTATTCTTTTATTTATTTCAGTTGTACATTTTCCATCACTGGTTATAGTATGTCCAAGGTAGTTGTAGTTCTGAACTGTCTCCAGGTCTATTCCTTCTATTTTGATATCCATTTGTGGGTTTCGAGTATTTTCTTTGTTTATGGTCATAGTTTTAGTCTTTTTTAGCTTAGAATGCTTAGTGTGATGGCTTGGAAAAAAGTCAACAACAGAGTTTATAAGATGCAATGTGGATAGAAGATTGCGGAAGGGCATGATCATCTACGCCAACCGGCATGGCACATCATGATGATGAATACTCTCATAAAAAGTAATGAATTAAAATCAAATATTCCTAAATTTGATTTTCGTTCTAAGCTGTATCTATCTTCTTATGTTTCTTGAATATTTTTATTTATTTTTATTAATTCTTTTTTTTTTTTTTTTTTTTTTTTTTTTTAACGAAGCAACAGTGCAGTCGAATTTATGAATCTAAAAAGCACAAAATGGCATCACTCATTTTCTTGTGTTCCCCCTGAGAAAACTTGACTGGAGTTTCGCTTTACCTGAAATAAAAAAATAAAAAAAAAAGAACTCAAGACTAGAGACACTTTTACAACGTGATTTCACATTTTTCAACTTTCAGGTAATTTATCACAGAGTGACACCTTCCTTCATTTTTATTTCTAAGGTGAGTGTGCTAAAGGAAATGTAACGCATGATAGCACTTATCAGCACCGCTGTACTGGTGTTGGCAACGGTGGTTTGCCAGCTCCATCACGCGGCACATTCTAGAAAAGCCAAAAAATAAAAACCTCCAAACAGTCTACGGTTGACTTAGCACAGTGACAGTCTACCTGGGGTTTGTTAACATAAAAATTATTCCTAACGTATAATTTAAGAATATGTTATATTTAATGAGGATAATTTATGTGTTGATCGTTTGTTAACTAAATATAAATTATTCAAAGTATAAATGTAAAAAAAAATGGTATTCAATTAAGATAATTTATGTGTCGATCGTTTGTTAACTAAAGATAAATTATTCAAAGTATAAATGTAAAAAATAATGGTATTCAATTAAGATAATGTATGTGTCGATCATTTGTTAACTAAGGATAAATTATCCGAAATATAAATGTAACAAATTGTGTCCTTAAATAGAGTAATTTATATATTTATTATTGATTATTTTAAAGTTTAAAATATTTTTAAAATATAATTAAACGAGATGGCATGTTTAACGAAGATTATATATTTGTTCATAGCTTGTCAAATACAAAATTATTCCATACTTTCTAGATGTATATAATTAGCCGAAAGACACCAAATATCACCCCCTTGATTAAACTATGATACAATATAACTGCCCTTTTAACGCAGTTTTAATGAAGAACTCAAGCATTTAAAGAAACATTGTTGTTATTAAGAGTAGTTATGTATACATGTTTCTTAAATGTAAAAAATAAATATAACACACGTAGAATGAATGTATCATCATTATCATCATGTGCCATACTGATTGGTATAGGCGATCATGTCCTTCCACAAACTTCTTTCTATCCACAGTGCATATATCAATTCTGTAGTTGACTGTTTTCCGTGCTATGGGACCAAGCTGTCTATATCTTCTTTCTTTGTCGTCCGTGATCTCTCTTTCCCTGTATATTGTCAGTTGTAACCAAGTATTCCAACTTCCCTCATCTCATGATATGCCTGAAAAATGTTGATTGTTTCTTTCTGATGTTTTTTTTTAGAATCTCCCATTTTGTGTTGGCCTCTTTGAGAATTGTGTTGGCCTCAAAGACATTGGTCTTTTTAGCCACCCAGGGAATTTTAAACATTTTTCTGAGAAATCTCATCTCCGTCGCCTCTAATTGTCTTTTCATTTGTTGTCAAATCCTTCCATGATTCGCTTCCATATGTCAGAATTGGCTCGATAGAGCACAGATGAAATAGTTCATTTTCATCTCTATTGACATGGATTTGAAAATGATATTTTTCAGTTTCTGAAATGTTGCTTTGGCCTGAGCTATTCTGCTTTTTATTTATGCAGTATCTTCCATCGGATGTTTCTTGTGTGCTCATGTATTAGACGTGTTGCATTTGTTTCAGATCATTTGTCGAATTTAAGAACATATAATTAATATTATTTCTATAGTCGTTGTTTTTGCATACACCGAAATTATTTAAAGCGCTAAAATTGAGATTTAATTTTTAATATAATTAATGTTTAATTAAAGTTGAATTAAGGTTTATCTATTTAATTAAGGATTAATTAAAGTTGAATTAAGGTTTATCTAATAGTAACTTATCTTTTAATATGTTAAGTTATGTAACTCAACTTTGCCATTTTAATCTCTCCACTACCTCTTCTTTAATGGGTACCGGATTTTTTTCTGGGAAAGTAAAGCGGCACGGGCGTAATACCGACCACATTACCTAAAAAAATCATGTACCGAAGGTCTGTCTGTAAAATTTATGGTCACTAACACCATATTCCCTATACGCCACTTGGCGTGACGGGGCACTTAACTTTTTTTTTTTTTTTACTTACTACTTCTTTATTAATTTTTCACTTCTTCTTTACTCCATTTAAATGTCGAGGGATATACAAAGTTCTGGCTCTCGTCCTTCTGGCAGCTACACAGCTCTGGCTCTCACCTTTCTGGTAGCTACACAGCTCTGGCTCTCACCTTTCTGGCAGCTACACAGCTCTGGCTCTCACCTTTCTGGCAGCTACACAGCTCTGGCTCTCACCTTTCTGGCAGCTACACAGCTCTGGCTCTCACCTTTCTGGCAGCTACACAGCTCTGGCTCTCGCCCTTCTGGCAGCTACACAGTTCTGGCTCTTGCCCTTCTGGCAGCTACACAGCTCTGGCTCTTGCCCTTCTGGCAGCTACACAGTTCTGGCTCTCACCTTTCTGGCAGCTACACAGCTCTGGCTCTCGTCCTTCTGGCAGCTACACAGCTCTTGCTCTCGCCCTTCTGGCAGCTACACAGCTCTGGCTCTCGTCCTTCTGGCAGCTACACAGCTCTGGCTCTCGTCCTTCTGGCAGCTACACAGCTCTGGCTCTCACCCTTCTGGCAGCTACACAGCTCTGGCTCTCGTCCTTCTGGCAGCTACACAGCTCTGGCTCTCGTCCTTCTGGCAGCCTCACAGCTCTGGCTCTCGCCTTTCTGGCAGCTACACAGCTCTGGCTCTCGCCCTTCTGGCAGCTACACAGCTCTGGCTCTCGTCCTTCTGGCAGCTACACAGCTCTTGCTCTCGCCCTTCTGGCAGCTACACAGCTCTGGCTCTCGCCTTTCTGGCAGCTACACAGCTCTGGCTCTCGTCCTTCTGGCAGCTACACAGCTCTTGCTCTCGTCCTTCTGGCAGCTACACAGCTCTTGCTCTCGTCCTTCTGGCAGCTACACAGCTCTGGCTCTCACCCTTCTGGCAGCTACACAGCTCTGGCTCTCACCCTTCTGGCAGCTACACAGCTCTGGCTCTCACCCTTCTGGCAGCTACACAGCTCTGGCTCTCACCCTTCTGGCAGCTACACAGCTCTGGCTCTCGCCCTTCTGGCAGCTACACAGCTCTGGCTCTCGCCCTTCTGGCAGCTACACCGCTCTGGCTCTCGCCCTTCTGGCAGCTACACAGCTCTGGCTCTCGCCTTTCTGGCAGCTACACAGTTCTGGCTTTCGCCCTTCTGACAGCTACACAGCTCTGGCTCTCACCCTTCTGGCAACTACACAGTTCTGGCTTTCGCCCTTCTGACAGCTACACAGCTCTGGCTCTCACCCTTCTGGCAGCTACACAGCTCTGGCTTTCGCCCTTCTGGCAGCTACACAGCTCTGGCTTTCGCCCTTCTGGCAGCTACACAGCTCTGGCTTTCGCCCTTCTGGCAGCTACACCGCTCTGGCTCTCGCCCTTCTGGCAGCTACACAGTTCTGGCTTTCGCCCTTCTGGCAGCTACACAGTTCTGGCTTTCGCCCTTCTGGCAGCTACACAGCTCTGGCTCTCACCCTTCTGGCAACTACACAGTTCTGGCTTTCGCCCTTCTGGCAGCTACACAGCTCTGGCTCTCACCCTTCTGGCAGCTACACAGCTCTGGCTCTCACCCTTCTGGCAGCTACACAGCTCTGGCTCTCACCCTTCTGGCAGCTACACAGCTCTGGCTCTCGCCCTTCTGGCAGCTACACAGCTCTGGCTCTCGCCCTTCTGGCAGCTACACAGCTCTGGTCTCGCCCTTCTGGCAGCTACACAGTTCTGGCTTTCGCCCTTCTGGCAGCTACACAGCTCTGGCTCTCGTCCTTCTGGCAGCTACACAGCTCTGGCTCTCACCCTTCTGGCAGCTACACAGCTCTGGCTCTCACCCTTCTGGCAGCTACACATCTCTGGCTCTCGCCCTTCTGGCAGCTACACAGCTCTGGCTCTCGTCCTTCTGGCAGCTACACAGCTCTGGCTCTCGCCCTTCTGGCAGCTACACAGTTCTGGCTTTCGCCCTTCTGACAGCTACACAGCTCTGGCTCTCACCCTTCTGGCAACTACACAGCTCTGGCTCTCTCCCTTCTGGCAGCTACACAGCTCTGGCTCTCACCCTTCTGGCAGCTACACATCTCTGGCTCTCGCCCTTCTGGCAGCTACACATCTCTGGCTCTCGCCCTTCTGGCAGCTACACAGCTCTGGCTCTCACCCTTCTGGCAACTACACAGCTCTGGCTCTCTCCCTTCTGGCAGCTACACAGCTCTGGCTCTCGCCCTTCTGGCAGCTACACAGCTCTGGCTCTCACCCTTCTGGCAGCTACACATCTCTGGCTCTCGCCCTTCTGGCAGCTACACAGCTCTGGCTTTCGCCTTTCTGGCAGCTACACAGCTCTGGCTCTCACCCTTCTGGCAACTACACAGCTCTGGCTCTCTCCCTTCTGACAGCTACAACCATTGCCAATTGATGTTGTATGGTTTCTGTGATAATGTCTGTCCACATTACTCTGTGTCTCCCTCTTGATCTTCTCCCATCTTCTGTTTAATATATGCTTTTCATGGTACGTCATTGTGTGTCATTCCTTCTAGATGGGCAAGCCATCGTATTTATTGATTCTGTAATTTGTTTAGAGTTAGTTCAATCTCACTGCGGAAACTCCAAGCGGTGCTTCTTGAAACAGACTATCCAGTCTTACCTAGCTGCGAGGATTTAAAAGGGAAGGCAGCCTAGAATTACCAAATGCAGTGCTGAATTCGAATGATTTGGGCCAAATTGTGGAGATCAACAACTCTACCTGTCTACACCCACGTAACGTGCTTAGGGCGAAGAGGTCTATATATTCCTTTAGGAGTCATCGGGAGAAGGGGCGATAAAAACAAAAACTCTAATTTCTAGTTTTGTATTAAAATTTAATTAAACAAATACTTCACATGACAATGGCTGGAGTGTGTCAACTTGAATGGAAGGTTTGTGGGTCGAAAATGTCAAGAAATAGCTCGTCTTAAAGTGATAAGGGACCTATAGCTGATTGTTCACGTCGGAAACAGTGAACCAAAACTGATCAAGATCCACAAGATCTCCCCGCTGTAGTCTTGGAAACAAACTAACCAGCCCAGCCAAGCAAGGAGGGGTCTAAAATGAAAGATAACCCAGCACCCAAAAATGACTTCATTAATTGAGACGCCTATGACCGACACATGGAATCTCTCAGTTTGATGTAAACCTCAACACAATGCTTATAAACCCACCTATTGTCCATGTCAGAGCGGGCGATGAAGTCAAATAGTCGTTGTACTAGCACACATGAAGGGGAATAGTCGCTGTACTAGCACACATGAAGGGGAATAGTCGCTGTACTAGCACACATGAAGGGGAATAGTCGCTGTACTAGCACACATGAAGGGGAATAGTCGCTGTACTAGCACACATGAAGGGGAATAGTCGCTGTACTAGCACACATGAAGTAGAATAGTCGCTGTACTAGCACACATGAAAGGGAATAGTCGCTGTACTAGCACACATGAAGTAAAATAGTCGCTGTACTAGCACACATGAAAGGGAATAGTCGCTGTACTAGCACACATGAAGGGGAATAGTCGCTGTACTAGCACACATGAAGGGGAATAGTCGCTGTACTAGCACACATGAAAGGGAATAGTCGCTGTACTAGCACACATGAAGTAAAATAGTCGCTGTAATAGCACACGTGAAAGGGAATAGTCGCTGTACTAGCACACATGAAGTAAAATAGTCGCTGTACTAGCACACGTGAAAGGGAATAGTCGCTGTACTAGCACACATGAAAGGGAATAGTCGCTGTACTAGCACACATGAAAGGGAATAGTCTCTGTACTAGCACACATGAAAGGGAATAGTCGCTGTACTAGCACACATGAAAGGGAATAGTCTCTGTATTAGCACACATGAAAGGGAATAGTCGCTGTACTAGCACACATGAAAGGGAATAGTCGCTGTACTAGCACACATGAAGTAAAATAGTCGCTGTACTAGCACACATGAAGTAAAATAGTCGCTGTACTAGCACACATGAAAGGGAATAGTCGATGTACTAGCACACATGAAGTAAAATAGTCGCTGTACTAGCACACATGAAGTAAAATAGTCGCTGTACTAGCACACATGAAAGGGAATAGTCTCTGTACTAGCACACATGAAGTAAAATAGTCGCTGTACTAGCACACATGAAAGGGAATAGTCGCTGTACTAGCACACATGAAAGGGAATAGTCTCTGTACTAGCACACATGAAAGGGAATAGTCGCTGTACTAGCACACATGAAAGAGAATAGTCGCTGTACTAGCACACATGAAAGAGAATAGTCTCTGTACTAGCACACATGAAGTAAAATAGTCGCTGTACTAGCACACATGAAAGAGAATAGTCGCTGTACTAGCACACATGAAAGGGAATAGTCGCTGTACTAGCACACATGAAAGAGAATAGTCGCTGTACTAGCACACATGAAAGAGAATAGTCTCTGTACTAGCACACATGAAGTAAAATAGTCGCTGTACTAGCACACATGAAGTAAAATAGTCGATGTACTAGCACACGTGAAGGAGAATAGTTGTTATATGAGCACATAAGATGTAGAATAGTTTTTGTGAGAGCACATAAGACGTAGAATAGTTTTTGTGAGAGCACAGTAGATGTAAAATAATTTTTGGAAGAACACAGGTGATGTATAATAATTTTTGAGTGAGCAAAGAATATATAGAAATGTTTTTGGAAGAATACAGAAGATGTAGAATAGTTTTTTGAGAGAACACAGAAGATGTAGAATAGTTTTTGGGTGAGAATTTAGCATTTGAGACAATCTACCAATCACCCAACCAACCAATGAATGTAGCAGTTGAAACAATCTACCAATCAACCAATGAATGTAGCAGTTGCAACAATCTACCAATCAACCAACCAATGAATGTAGCAGTTGAAACAATCTACCAATCAACCAACCAACCAATTACTGTAGCAGTTGAAACAATCTACCAATCTACCAATCAACCAACCAATGATTTTAGCAGTTGAAACAATCTACCAGTCAGCCATACCAACCAATCAAAGCAGTTGAAAGTATCCATCAGTCAGCCAATCAAATCAATCATGTAAAACGATTCTGTCAAACAACCAATTAATATTTTACAAAATAAACCGTCTAGCAGTGTGCTAATTACAAACACATTAATTACTTATCCATTCAACTAAACAACAAAGAAGGTCTCAGTCTCATCATCATCATGTGCCATATCGGTTGGCGTAGGTGATCATGTCCCTCCACAATCTTCTATCTACAGTGCATCGTATCAGTTCTGTTGTTGACTGTTTTCCATGCCATGACACCAAGCTATCCAGTATTTTCTCTCTTTGTCGCCCGCGATGTCTCTTTCATTTTATTTTGCCAGTTGTAACCAAGTATTCCAACTTTCCTCTGCTCATGATGTGCCCAAAAAATGTTGATTGCTTCTTTCTGATGTTTTTTTAAGAGTTCCATTTTTGTGTTGGCCTCTTTGAGGACTTTCTCATTGGTCTTTTTAGCTGTCCAGGGAACTTTCAACATTCTTCTGAGAAATCCCATCTCTGTGGCCTCCAATCGTCTTTTCATTTGTTTGTCCACTGTCCATGATTCGCTTCCATAGGTCAGAATTGGTTCTATATAGCACCGATGAACTCTCTTTCTTATTTCCATTGACATAGATTTGTTGCATAAGATATTTTTAACCTTCTGAAATGCTATTTTGGCCTGAGCTATTCTGCATTTTATTTCTGTGATGCATCTCCAAGAAAACCGAAGTAATGGTCTTATCAAAGAAACAATCATCACCATCATGGAGCATAAAAATAAACAGCGCAAATCTGAAACAAGTGCAACGCGTCAAATATTTGGGCACAATAATAACATCAGATGGGAGATGCACCAACTATCTCATCATTCTAACGAAATAATTAAATAGCCAACTATCGCATCATTCTAACGAAATAATTAAATAGCCAACTATATCATCATTTTAACGAAACTATTAAATAGCCAACTATCTCATCATTCTAACGAAACTATTAAATAGCCAACTATCTCATCATCTAACGAAACTATTAAATAGCCAACAATCTCATCATTCTAACGAAACTATTAAATAGCCAACTATCTCATCATTTTAACGAAACTATTAAATAGCCAACTATCTCATCATTCTAACGAAACTATTAAATAGCCAACTATCTCATCATCTAACGAAACTATTAAATAGCCAAATATCTCATCATTCTAACTAAACAATTAAATAGCCAACTATCTCATCATTCTAACGAAACTATTAAATAGCCAACAATCTCATCATTCTGACTTAATAATTAAATAGCCAACTATCTCATCATTCTAACGAAACAATTAAATAGCCAACTATCTATCTCATCATTCTAACGAAACAATTAAATAGCAAACTATCTCATCATTCTAACGAAATAATTAAATAGCCAACTATCTCATCATTCTAACGAAACTATTAAATAGCCAACTATCTCATCATTCTAACGAAACTATTAAATAGCCAACAATCTCATCATTCTGACGAAATAATTAAATAGCCAACTATCTCATCATTCTAACGAAACAATTAAATAGCCAACTATCTCATCATTCTAACGAAACAATTAAATAGCCAACTATCTCATCATTCTAACGAAACAATTAAATAGCCAACTATCTCATCATTCTAACGAAACAATTAAATAGCCAACTATCTCATCATTCTAACGAAATAATTAAATAGCCAACTATCTCATCATTCTAACGAAACAATTAAATAGCCAACTATCTCATCATTCTAACGAAATAATTAAATAGCCAACTATCTCATCATTCTAACGAAATAATTAAATAGCCAACTATCTAAGCAATCTACCAACAATCGAACTAATGAAACAGCCAATCTTTCTACCAATCAACCAACTTTTCATCTTCATTTACCAAGAAATAAAAGGGCTCAACCCTTTCTAAAGTACGTATTCTCATCATCATCATTGAGTGCCGTCTCCACATCAAAGGTTATCTACCATGGAGCGCCATTCCACTCTGTCTCTTGCTTTGATGGTGCAGATTGTCATAGGTTGACCTGTCCATCTTTTGATGTTACTCGTCCATGTTAGTCTTGGTCTGCCTCTCCCTCTTTTACCTTGTATTTTCCCTTCCAATATTACTTTTATTAGGCTGTTGTGTCTTTTAAAGTGCCCCAAAAAATTTCATTTGTCTTGTTCTAATTGTATTTAGTAGTTCTCTTTTCATTTTTAGTTGTGTTAAAACCTCTACGTTTGTTTTCTTTTCTTTCCATCTAATTCTACATATTCTTCTAAAAGTCCTCATTTCAAAGGCTTCAATTTTCTGTTATGGTTTCTTGTCTAATGGCCATGTTTCTGCACCATACAGGAATATTGAGGATATGTAACATTTTGTTATTCTTAGTTTTAGCCCTGGTGTTATATGTTTTGATGTCAGTATATTTTTCATGGCATTAAAATTACTTGGATAAACGTAAAAACTTATTCTAACGAAACAATCAAATAGTCTAGGGTGGTATATTCAATCAATGTACCAACACTCGAACTAATAAAACAGCCAATCTTCCTACCAATCAACTAACATTCCATCTTTAGTCCCCAAGAAATGGATGAAATCAACCTTTCTAAAGTACGTATTCTCTCCCTGACATGCCGAACAAGCGGAATGCTCTCCGCTGGGAGAAGCAAGATTAATTAGAAGTAATCGGTCCGTAAGTGGAGAGCGAAATACAAAAACACGTCCCACAAAAACATCCATGACATGACGGGCATCAGCTAATGATAGATTTGAAATGACGAGCTACACGCCTTGAAAGTGACTGATCTGTTCACTGTGACGTGTAGTGCTGCATTATGGGCGGATCCGGGGATAAATATGAACACACGCAAACATACTCAGCACCATTGTGAACATTTTAGCTCCTCGCTCTGCTCAAATTTTCAATAAATAGATATTTTACTTGTTCTACAACAGTTTGGTTCAAGTATATAGTAATTAAAATAAATTATGTAGATAGATATACGTGTACTTAGCTACATTTCCTTTGTGGTTTTAATGTTGTGGAAACCTTTATTTATTCATATATTATTTTATCATGTATTATTTTATCATATATTATTTTATCATATATTATTTTATCATAGATTATTTTATCATATATTATTTTATCATATATTATTTTATCATATATTATTTTATCATATATTATTTTATCATATATTATTTATCATAGATTATTTTATCATATATTATTTTATCATATATTATTTTATCATATATTATTTTATCATATATTATTTTATCATATATTATTTATCATATATTATTTTATCATATATTATTTTATCATTTTTAAAAGCTTAAATAAAAAATTCTTTCTTTCATTTTTCTTTATTTCTCTCTCTCTTGTGTTCTTTCTTTTTTTAAATTTGCTTTCCGGCACTAGGACTCTACTGTTTATGGCTTTATTTCTGCTAGTTTAGGCTTTTATTTCTGACATTTCAATAGATTTCAGGCGCATCGCCTGACTATCTTTTTCCAGCATACCTTGTCGACCTGTTTGTTTTCCCTCTCTAAGCGTTTGTTGATGTATGATGTCAAATGTGTCTGGTAATGTATGCCCCGGCACGTGGTCAGACCGTGTAATGTGTCTCTTCTTTATATATTTCATTACCTGGATGGTCCCTATCTTTTTATATTTATTTGCTTAAAATTGCAATTAAAAAATTAATATCATTTTTAACAAATTGAAAATTGTTTACAATGTTTACGGTGTTACAGTTTCCAAGACAGTCTCAGTCTATTTCTCCCATTGTCCCTGCTGAAGGCCTAAAGAGCCGCAACGTCGTTTTGATTTTGTCTTGTCCCTCACTTTTGTAAAACTGTAACCATATCGCTCTTTTTGCGTTTCATTTAATCATCAGCTTTACAGCATCTTCGCATTTGTATACATTTTTACGCTTTTGCCCATTTACTTCTCCCCAACTGCCCAGATGCACGCCTCTGCTTCCTGACACGTGGTATAAGAAAGATATGCTACAGTTTTGTTCGCATTCTTTTGACACGGATGTCAAAAATGTGTTCTTCTCATCAGAACCATCGATCATGGAACCGATGACTAGAAGCGAGGAAGGACGGCAAAGCATATGCCAGGTCATTCTCTCTCCCAACCTGGTGGGGAAACGATAGAGCCAAAGTGAGTTCGGTAACGTCACGAGGTTAAAAAACTTGAGCTGAAATACTTGGTACAGAGGGCGGTTGAGAACGGAGCTTGGCAGGTAGAACGTTGAAGCACTAGGTGTATATTATCCCTGGATGGAGTTGCGAATGTTCAACCAGATTCAGGCGATGGATCATGAGCGCATATATGCATTAAGTAATCGTTTATGCCAGACGAATTGCTTCCCTTTGGGAAAGGGGAGAGAAAAACTAGTCAAGGGTGAAGCAATTTTCTGAATTTTGATGCAGCAGAAACAGGAGCGTAGGCGGGGTCAGGTTTCAATGAGCGTTTCTAAGTATTGACATTTTTGTCATTGACATCTGGCGTTGGCGATAATGGATCGCCACATCTTCTTGCCCGCAGTGTTAGTTAATCAATTCAATTGTTAACTGTAAATCTTACCACTACTATAAACTATCCACTCTAATCTCTCTGTCGTTCAATTTAAAATTCCCAAAATGTTCTACGCTTCTCTTACACAAGTAGTAGCCTCCGTCGGTCGTATTTCATTTTAGATTTTGCATCGCGATTACGAAATGTTATATGTTCTTTTTTTTCGCCGTGTTTTCTCTTCTTACTGTGGGTCTGTCTGTACCTTGCCTGAGTTGGAGCTATAGAGTGTGTTTCCAAAGATTGCAGTATGCAGATATCACCTCCGAGGTTTCAGGTTTTATGTTCAGAGTCTACATGTCACGTTTACACACGTCTAGAAATCAAAGTTTTGATAGTCTAATCGTTCTTGTGTCATTCGCTAATTTTCCATAAAGTATATCTTTTGGTATGCGGCCATTTTCATACCATGTCAGTGGCCGAGCCATCGTAACCTACTTTGTTTGAGCAGCTTGTAGATGTTACGGACATTCTTACACAATGTTCTCAAAAATATTGTTAAAATTCGTCAACAAATCTCAAGACACCATTTTACCAATAGTTCTGGTTTATCTTAGTCAACTATTGTTATATACTTTTAGTGTGTTTCTATCTATCTATCTATCTATAAATCTATCTATCTATCTATCTATCTATCTATCTATCTATCTATCTATCTATCTATCTATCTATCTATCTATCTATCTATCTATCTATCTATCTATCTATCTATCTATCTATCTATCTATCTATCTATCTATCTATCTATCTATCTATCTATCTATCTATCTATCTATCTGTCTATCTGTCTATCTGTCTATCTGTCTATCTGTCTGTCTGTCTTGTCTGTCTGTCTGTCTGTCTGTCTGTCTGTCTGTCTGTCTGTCTGTCTATCTATCTTTTGACCTTTCGAGCCGTAGCCGGCCAATAGGGCGTAGACCAAGATACTCCTTCTCTTATCTAAATTTTTATTCTAGCAATTTTCCATTCTTTTAAAGATATTTTATCAAATCTCGCCTTTTGTCTCTGTTCTGTGCAGTTAGCTCTTTCGCATTGAGGGAGCCGATTCCTGCTGCTCTTGTCTCTCTCATCAGTGTTCTTCTCAGTGTCTCTCTGGGTCTTCCTTAGTGTGTTTACTTTAGCACATATTCTAATTTGTTTACCTGTGAAATATTGTTGTAATTGCTCTCTTTTTTTCCTGCAGTTGTAGTTTATTGAGGTATCTCTTAGTTTTAACATAAAAGATGGCATTTTAATTCTCATTATAAAAATGTCGCTGCACTTCTTGATAAAGATACACTTTCATACATTCTTCTCATCAAATTGATAACTCGATGAAGTAGTTCCATCCTTTGACACCCCGCATCAAAATGAATTTTTCTAGTAAATTTTCTTCCTTCTGTGTCTCCTTTCCAGCGCCATCGTATATCCCATCTCCCTTCCACCGCCACCATATATCCCATCTCCCTTCCAGCGCCACCATATATCCCATCTCCCTTCCAGCGCCACCATATATCCCATCTCCCTTCCACCGCCATCGTATATCCCATCTCCCTTCCAGCGCCATCGTATATCCCATCTCCCTTCCACCGCCACCGTATATCCCATCTCCCTTCCACCGCCACCATATATCCCATCTCCCTTCCACCGCCTCCATATATCCCATCTCCCTTCCACCGCCTCCATATATCCCATCTCCCTTCCACCGCCACCATATATCCCATCTCCCTTCCAGCGCCACCATATATCCCATCTCCCTTCCAGCGCCACCATATATCCCATCTCCCTTCCACCGTCATCGTATATCCCATCTCCCTTCCAGCGCCATCGTATATCCCATCTCCCTTCCACCGCCACCGTATATCCCATCTCCCTTCCACCGCCACCATATATCCCATCTCCCTTCCACCGCCACCATATATCCCATCTCCCTTCCACCGCCTCCATATATCCCATCTCCCTTCCACCGCCTCCATATATCCCATCTCCCTTCCACCGCCTCCATATATCCCATCTCCCTTCCAGCGCCATCGTGTATCCAATCTCCCTTCCAGCGCCACCGTATATCCCATCTCCCTTCCAGCGCCACCGCATTTCCCATCTCACTTCCAGCGCCACCATATATCCCATCTCCCTTCCACCGCCACCGTATATCCCATCTCCCTTGCACCGCCATCGTGTATCCCATCTCTCTTCCAGCGCCATCGTATATCCCATCTCCTTTTCCCCGCCGCCGACAACTTTCCCAAAACTCTGTGTTAGTCGTTTTGTCACGACATTTCCATTCTGTAACTCTGCACCAGCAGCCGTTAATAAAGTTGATATCGTCATGGCTGCCATTTTTGTTGTTCTCCATGATCTACGGCCATAAAGTTGGACTGATTATATTTTGTAAAAGGTTCCTGTACATAAAACGTTAGTCGCGTCGGAAACTTTGTCAAAAACGTTAAAGTTTTAAACTATTTGGCTCGCGCCAGAGTGTATTTATTGGAGACTTAAACTTCCAGAGACTCGTGTCTACCTAGGGGACGAGACGTGCGTGAGTGCATAAAATAATTCAGGTGCCGAGTGATTTATAGAAAGAGTGTTGGTTACAATTAGAAGTAAGGTAGACGTTTTTAACCTGGAACATGGTGTCTATCACTCTTCTGCTGCAACGAATATATTCTTGTTGAGTCTTATCTCGTCATACATCAAGGCATCCATTTTGTTGCGAGCATGCGCTGTCAGGCAGCTCATTATCCGATGCATCCAAATTGAGCACAATACAAGTAAAAAGTAAAGAGCCCCCGACACGCCAAGAGGCGTATACGGAAAATGGTGCTAAGTAAAAAGTAAAGTACCCCGGTCACGCCAAGTGGCGTATAGGGAAATATGGTGTTAGTGACCCTATATTTTACAGACCTTCAGCACATGATTTTTGGGGTAATGTGGTCGGTATTACGCCTGTGCTGCTTTACTTTCCCAGAAAAAAATCCGGTATCCATTTCAGGCTGGGTGAACCCGGAAGCCGTCGCTTGGGATCGAACCCTACCCCTTGTCCTTTGTAGTCCAGCTCACTAACCACAGAGCTATCGCGGCTCCCAAAAATTCAGCACATATTTGTTACTAATTTTCTCTCTTTTTTTCACTTATAGTTGAACTATCAGAGGTATGTGAAAATGCGTACCTGACATGAAGAATGTTGTATTATTTAAAACAAAGTGCTTGTATAATTTGAGCTTCATATTTCCACACCAGTTTAACACTCAAGAGAACAGCTAACAAAGAGCTCATTCCAAACAGGGGACAGAAAACACCCCACAAAATTAAAATATATGAACTGTGGAGAGTGTATATCACAAACGTTTAAGGTCAAATTATTTTGAATACATGATATTATTTATCTAAATCGAGCGAAAACATTTACAGGCCACAGGCAAAACGTGTCAAGCATCGCTGGAACACAAAAGGCTGTTTTGTTGTGTCCCTTGACTAACGGAGATGCAACTGACAGGGCACGTGTTCCTATTTATAGTTCATCTTAACGTGAAGTGGCTACTTTCTTCCCAGTTCGGAGACATTTATTTAACAACATGTCATGGGTTGCTAGCTGTGGATTGTGTATCCAATATCCATACACCATGACAAGTATCCATTCATTCGTATTCATTATATCTGTCCATAGTCTTAAACAGACAACTGCCCGTTCTTCAGTTTTTACTTCATTTTGAAAAAAAAAAAAGAAATAAAGAAAGGGGAAAAAAAGAAACTTTGTATAGGTCACAATAAATGTCCATCTTTGTATTCTGCCTCTGTGGCTGAGTGGTTAATGCGCTCGCTTCTTGATCAGATATGTCCAGGTGCAAATCCCAGACGTGGTGAATATTTGCTTCGTACCAATTGGCCACAGAATGCACTGAGCTTGTAAAAATTGGTCCAATAGATTTTTTCTGAGTAGTAAAGTCGACCTGGTGTGATATTGACCAAATCACCGCAAAAAATGTGTCGTGATCATAAAAAAATATGGTCACTAACATAATATTGAATAATCCATAAAGAGGAGTTTTTGAAACATATGGAGATCCAAAGAAATTAGGTTAAATACAAAAATACAAATCATCACTTAACTCCAATGTTAAGTCAGTCCTATTATATGGCTGTGAAACATGGAGAACAACAAAATTGACAATCATGAAGATACAGACTTTCATTAGTGGATGCTTACGCAGAATAAAAGGATGGAAATGACAGGACAAAATCACTAACATAGAATTATGCAAATGTACCAGTCAAATAACAGTGGATAAAGAGATACAGGCGAAGACGATGGCGCTGGATAGGACACACACTGCGGAAGCCAACTGAGAGTATCACACAACAGGCCCTTTTTTGGAATCCCCAGGAGAAAAGACGAAGAGGAAGACCAAGAAATTCTTTGAGAAGACAGACAGAAGCAGAGATCAAGATGATGGGGAAGACATGGAATGATCTTAAGAGAATGGCAAGAAACAGAACGGCTTGGAAAGTGTTTGTTGAAGACCTATGCTCCACAGGGAGCTGAAAGGTAAAAGAAGATGAAGATAATATTCCTCACAAATCTAGCAATGCTTGGAATGTGTTTGTTGAAGACCTATGCTCCACAGGGAGCTGAAAGGTAGAAGAAGATGAAGATAATATTCCTCACAAATCTAGCAAGGCTTGGAATGTGTTTGTTGAAGACCTATGCTCCACAGGGAGCTGAAAGGTAAAAGAAGATGAAGATAATATTCCTCACAAATCTAGCAAGGCTTGGAATGTGTTTGCTGAAGACCTATGCTCCACAGTGAGCTGAAAGGTAGAAGAAGATGAAGATAATATTCCTCACAAATCTAGCAAGGCTTGGAAAGTACTTTTCAACTTGTTTTCTAAACTCAATCCAACACTCGTGCCTGCATATGTTTCATCCATGCACACGCTATCAGCAATACGATCATCTACAAAAGTCACCGTGTCAATATTAATCTATTTATACATTAAGAGTACTTTGTATGTTTTGTAAATAACTAACTTTTAGCCAAATATCAATTAAAATATCCATCATTTTCAGTAATCACCCCCCCCCCCCCCACACACACACACACACACACACACAAACGATCATTTATCGAAATTGATTATTCAAACAAACGTTCATCGCTAACTAATCTTCAATCTAAACAAGGCAACAAGTATTCACCCAAACAAGGTTCACTCTAAACAATAATGCAACCTTCACCTAACCAATCTTCAATCTAAACAAAGCAACAAGTATTCACACAAACAAGCTTGACTCTAAACAATAATGCAACCTTCATCTAACCAAGCTTCACTCTAAACAAGGCAACAAGTATTCACCCAAACAAGCTTCACTCTAAACAATAATGCAACCTTCACCTAACCAAGCTTCACTCTAAACAAGGCAACAAGTATTCACCCAAACAAGCTTCACTCTAAACAATAATGCAACCTTCACCTAACCAAGCTTCACTCTAAACAAGGCAACAAGTATTCACCCAAACAAGCTTCACTCTAAACAATAATGCAACCTTCACCTAACCAAGCTTCACTCTAAACAAGGCAACAAGTATTCACCCAAACAAGCTTCACTCTAAACAATAATGCAACCTTCACCTAACCAAGCTTCACTCTAAACAAGGCAACAAGTATTCACCCAAACAAGCTTCACTCTAAACAAGGCAACAAGTATTCAATAAACAAGCTTCATTCTAAACAATAATGCAACCTTCACCTAACCAATCTTCAATCTAAACAATGATGTAACATTCACCTTATCCATCATCAGTCTAACCAATGCAACAAACATTCGTCCAATCAATCTTCAATCCAGACAATAAACCAAACAAAACATTCCGCTAATGGATCTTTAATCCAAGCAACAATTCAATCAATCATACATCGTTAATAAACTGCAGCCAAAACCACCATCAAACAAATATCAGCATTCAGTCAGTCCAAGCATTCATTTATCAAAACATGTCTCAGTCATCCTACAATAGTCATTTAAACAAAGAGAACTAGCCTGGCTAAATAAATCTAACAGGAAAGACAATTCAGACAACCAAAATACAACATGCTAGAGTCGGATGTGTTTGGGCCAAAAGTCAGAGTAAACACTGCGGCGTAAACAACGACACAGCTCAAATTACGCCCATGTAGCGTCCTTTTAATAGCAGACAAAGGAGAGAAGTAGACGTCGAGAGAAAATAAAAGAAATATGTTATTTTATATATTTGCTGTTGCCTTGAAAGATCGCAAGAGAATGTAGGAATGTTCAATATAAAGATAAATAAGTGAAGTTAAAATATCTAACAGCCCCCAGGGACTACCTTTACCGTCTCTGCGGCAGATTTTATGTTTTAATGAGAGACAAGCCTGGAAAGGTAAAATATCTCTAAGCTGCTCCTAAATGAAGATGTAACCAGAACTGGGATTCTGCACTGGGAAAACGATGGGGGATCGCGAACAAGCGACTCTTGTCTGGATGTGCAGAAAAAAGCCCTATTGATGCAACAGTGCTCAATTTTCGTCTCAGTGCTTTCATGTTTATTTATTCTTCATAATACCACGTTCCGGGCGAGAATGTGAAGAGTTATCTGGTTTCAGATCACTACTCAGAGAACACTAGCTTCGTTGCTCAGACTTTCAGTGCTCACACCAGCACATGTTCCACACACTGGAACCCCTGTGTGAAGCTCACACACTATCCAGCTCCTAAATTCTTCCACCCGTGTCACGCCTATTGCTCACTCGTGTAAACTTGGACACGCTTGCGTGCTCACCGCGGAAATGTAACCGTGTGATATTATTCAAGACTTAAGCGCAATTCCCGCAATTTTACACACTTTTTACGACTCTCTTCAAATCTGGAGGAAAACTCTTCCAGCCTCGGTTCGTAGAATATAGAAATTAGCTGTAAGGAGTATTTTTATGTTTTCTTGAGTTCTCTCGTTTGGACATCTGTTAGCGAGTAGGGAGAACGTAGTCCCTAGCAGATGTTAGTCTCCGAGGTGGCGCTGAGTGCTCTAATTTAAACATCTCCGAGTGTAAGTGTCAATGATGAACAAATAATTCTTGTCATATGTTGCTGTGTGTTCTTTGAAAACTAATTTCAAATATTTTTTTCGCCTTCAGATAATATGTCTATAACATTCTTGATTCCTCTGTTTACGGGCTGTTTACAGTTTCACTTTTCACGTTTTCTAATAAAGAAAAAAATAACAATTTCAATCCAAAAATATTTGTTTATAATTTCAATTCTTTTTTTTTTTTATCTAATATAAAACGGAATTTGAATCTATTTTTTTTTTTTTTTTTTTTTTTTTGGCATTGTGATATTTTATTATTGCCGTTTTACTATCTTTGTATGCATACGGTAAATGCATAACCAAGAAATCTATCTATCTCTATCTATCTTTCTCTCTCTCTCTCTCTCTCTCTCTCTCTCTCTCTCCCCCGTATCTATACCCTTTTGCTCCACGTGCAGTTGATCTTTATAATCCCCACCACGAGGGGAATTCTTTTGCTGAGTGTCCGAGTCGTTTACCTACCATTACTTTCACTGTGGGAGCCGCAATAGCTCAATGTTTAGTGAACAGGACTACAAAAGACAAGAGGAAGGGTTCGATCCCAACCGACGGCTTCCGGTTCACCCAGCCTTTAATGGGTACCGGATATTTTTTGTGTGGGAAAATACAGCGGCACGGGCGTAACATCGACCATATTACCCAAAAAATCATGTGCCGAAGGTCTGTAAAATGTATGGTCACTAACACCATATTCCCTATACGCCACTTGGCGTGACGGGGGTACTTTACTCTTTTTTTTTACTTCCACTGAAGTGTAACTTTTTCCCACTGATAGTGTCAAGTGTGACGTTCAATCATTATTCTAATTGTATTGTTATTGTTCTTTTTCTCCACATTGTTTGAATTCTCTGTCATTATAACATAATTATTAACGTATTTATTTACGTGGGAAAATCTAAAGGAAAAAAATGGAAACAATGAGCTGAGAGAATATGCTACTCGTATCCTACGAAACGGAGGCGAAGGCGCACCTCAAAGCACCACAGCTGGAAGTTGTCAGCGACCTACAGCTGATGGCTTGCGCCAGGATCGGTGAATCAGAACTATCCAGATCCTGCTCCACCTCTACGTGGTGCCTCTAGTAGCATACTAACCTGTCTAGTCTGCCCAAGCGAGAAGGGATCGAAGAGGGAAGACAAACCGGTACTCAAAAATGACATGCTGAAGTCGGATGTGTTGGACCGAAAGGCGCAAATATCACAGATATAATGAAAAACCACAACACAACGCAGCATCATTTTAAGGGCGGATGATGAAGAGGTACACTCCATTAGTCAACGGGCGAACGCAAGCAAGCATCCGACGACGCAGCGCCTATGTCTGCTGCATTGATTATAAAAATAAAGTATTGGTTATTATTGGTTATTGGTTATGGAAGGCCTCGGTATCACGGCAAACGAATTAAAATCCATAATTGCTCAACCGCCCGTGCCAGTGGAATCATCCGAATTACTAACTCATCTCCCAAAAAAGAAAGGTAACTGTAGTCCCCATCGTAGCAGTCTCAGCACAAAAATAAAGTAATTATGTTACATTTATTTTACTTATTTTTATTATATTCTTAACTTACTTAAGTACTATAATGATGACTGTGAAACATGGAGAACAACACAAATGACAAACATGAAGAAACAGGTCTTCATTGGTGGATGCTTTCACAGAATAAAAGGATGGAAATGACAGGGCAAAATCACTAACATAGAATTATGGAAAAATACCAGTCAACTACAAGAAATAAAGAGATACAGCGAAGACGATGGCGCTGGATAGGACACACACTGCGGAAGTTAAATGAGAGTATTACACAACAGGCCCATATTTTTAATCCCCAAAGAAAAAAAGAACAAAGAGGACGATAAGAATATTCTTGGAGAGGACAGATGGGGAAGATTTGGAATGATAATTCCATTTATAAAAGATTGGCAAGAAACAGAACGGCTTGGAAAGTGTTTGTTGAAGACCTATGCTCCACAGGGAGCTGAAAGGTAGAACGAGAAGAATTTACTTATTTTAACGGTAATATACACTACTATTACAGCGATTAAAAAAACATGTACAACATTAATAATTGGTAAATATGCTGTTAGGGGGCACAAATATGTTTGTTAAGGAAAAGAATATGGAGAAGAATAATTCATATTCTTATGGTTGATTTAATTAACAAGTCGCAAAGGACGGTGTAGGAAAAAAGAAGAGGGTAGGAGAAAGAAATAGTCAGATCGCTAGTCAAATAGGTGGATGTTCCTTCCATTTCAGGATGGGTGCTAGAGGTCAGACAGTACATGTCTAGGGCTCTTCCTCAACTTCTAGGGGTGGCTCTATCCCAACTTCTATAGGTGGCTCTATCCCAACTTCTAGAGGTGGCTCTATCCCAACTTCTAGAGGTGGCTCTATCCCAACTTCTAGAGGTTGCTCTATCCCAACTTCTAGAGGTGGCTCTATCCCAACTTCTAGAGGTGGCTCTATCCCAACTTTTAGAGGTGGCTCTATCCCAACTTCTAGAGGTGGCTCTATCCCTACTCATAGAGGTGGCTCTATCCCTACTCCTAGAGGTGGCTCTATCCCTACTCCTAGAGGTGGCTCTATCCAAACTTCTATAGGTGGCTCTATCCCAACTTCTAAGGATGGCTCTATCCCAAATTCTAAGGATGGCTCTATCCCAAATTCTAGAGGTGGCTCTATCCCTACTCCTAGAGGTGGCTCTATCCCTACTCCTAGAGGTGGCTCTATCCCTACTCCTAGAGGTGGCTCTATCCCAACTTCTAGAGGTGGCTCTATCCCTACTCCTAGAGGTGGCTCTATCCCTACTCCTAGAGGTGGCTCTATCCCTACTCCTAGAGGTGGCTCTATCCCAACTTTTAGAGGTGGCTCTATCCCAACTTTTAGAGGTGGCTCTATCCCTACTCCTAGAGGTGGCTCTATCCCTACTCCTAGAGGTGGCTCTATCCCAACTTCTAGAGGTGGCTCTATCCCAACTTTTAGAGGTGGCTCTATCCCAACTTCTAGAGGTGGCTCTATCCCTACTCCTAGAGGTGGCTCTATCCCAATTTCTAGAGGTGGCTCTATCCCTACTCCTAGAGGTGGCTCTATCCCTACTCCTAGAGGTGGCTCTATCCCAATTTCTAGAGGTGGCTCTACCCCTACTCCTAGAGGTGGCATTATCCCAATTTCTAGAAGTGACACTACCCTAATTATTATATTAAAAATGTCCACAACACGGTATTTGCAAATCATTTATCCATAATATCTATTATCTATCCGTGTGACATTTCGAGTCAATTTGCACATATTAAATAATATCAACTTAGTGGCATTTGGAGTCAATTTGCACATATTAAATAATATCAACTTAGTGGCATTTGGAGTCAATTTGCACATATTAAATAATATCAACTTAGTGGCATTTGGAATCAATTTGCACATATTAAATAATATCAACTTAGTGGCATTTGGAGTCATTTTGCAAATATTAAATAATATCAACTTAGTAGCATTTGGAGTCAATTTGCACATATTAAATAATATAAACTTAGTGGCATTTGGAGTCAATTTGCACATATTAAATAATATCAACTTAGTGGCATTTGGAATCAATTTGCACATATTAAATAATATCAACTTAGTGGCATTTGGAGTCAATTTGCACATATTAAATAATATCAACTTAGTGGCATTTGGAGTCAATTTGCACATATTAAATAATATCAACTTAGTGGCATTTGGAATCAATTTGCACATATTAAATAATATCAACTTAGTGGCATTTGGAGTCAATTTGCACATATTAAATAATGTCATAATCAACTTAGTGACATTTGGAGTCATTTTGCAAATATTAAATATTATCTACTTTGTGGCATTTGCAGTCATTTCATCCATAATAAGAGTAAACAACTTAAGTGGAATTTGCAACAAAATGATGCATATTAACATTCATAAAGTGTTTTCTAAAATCAGTTATCACCATTTATTTCTTTAAAAATCAACACAATAATTGTTTTCGTCAATCCACTTGCATTAAAATTAAGCAGAAGGTGGCATTTACTTTAAATCATAGCTTGCCTTGTTGTCAATCATTAAAACGTCGCTAGGTGGTGCTGCTGGTATTAGTTTGCCTGCAGCGGTTGGTGGTTGATGTCCTCGTGGTACAGTGGTTGAATGTGAAGCCGTTGCTACTCTGGCGGTTTAAAGGTCATTTCGTATATTTATTTTTGTAACGGCGAGGAATGAGAAAACGCCGTCCTCAGGGGAGTAGATGAGAGATGGTCGTTAATGAAGCAGAAATCACAACAGGTTGAGTAGATTAAAATTATAGCAGACTAGAGTAAATATGACTAAGGAGAAAAGGTACATATATATATGTATATATCAATATGACTTTGAGATATCAGGCTAAGTTTTCTAGTTTTCACATATATGTGTTTCAGGCTGGTAATATATCATAAGTAAAAGAGTGAAGAAAAAAAATTCATTCGCCAAGTGGCGTGTATGGAGTATGGGTGTTAGTGATGATACTTTTTTACAGACCTTCGGCATATGATTTTTTTTTGTAAATTAGTAATATGGTTGGTTTTACGCCCGTGCCGCTTTACTTTCACGGAAAAAAATCCAGAACTGATATAAGGTTGGATGAACCCGGAATCATGGGCAGTAAACAAAGAAATGAAAAGACGATTAGAGGCCACAGAGATGGGATTTCTCAGAAGAATGTTGATAGTTCCATGGACAGCTAAAAAAGACCAATGAGGACATTCTCAAAGAGGCCAACACAAGAGGGAGATCCGAAGAAACATAAGACAGAAACAATCAACATTTTTCGGGGACATCATGAAAAGAGGAAATTTGGAATACTTTATTACAACTGGCAACGTACAGGGAGGGATAGTTCGTGGACGACAGAGATAGAAAATACTACATAGCTTGGTCTCATGGCATGGAAAACAGTTAACAAACACAATGGATACGATTTACTTTACAGCAAAGAAAAGAACACAAAAACGTTACGCCCAAAAAGGTTTCTCTTCAGGAACAGGGACAGCAGCAACAAACAAATTAAAGAGAAATCAATATGTACCTACAACACTGTAAGCACAAATTGTAGATGGTAATTTAAATAAAAGAAAACTGGGCGCAAGCTGAACAGCCTGATAAACACAATTGGACGGAATTTGTGGCAGAAATAACGTATGTGGTGATGACTTAATGAAGCAAATACGCTTGTAAAGATGAGTTTATGAAGCAAATACGCATGTAAAGATGGGTTTATGGAGCAATACGCTTGTAAAGATGGGTTTATGGAGCAAATACGCTTGTGGTGATGACTTAATGAAGCAAATACGTTTGTGGTGATGACTTAATGAAGCAAATACGCTTGTAAAGATGAGTTTATGAAGCAAACACGCTGGTAAAGATGAGTTTATGAAGCAAACACGCTTGTAAAGATGAGTTTATGAAGCAAATACGCTTGCAATGATGAGTTTATGGAGCAAACACGTTTATACAGTTGACTTTATGACGTAAATGCGCTTATAAAGATGAGTTTATGATGCAAATACATTTGTAAGGATGAGTTAATGAAGCAAATACGTTTGTAAAGATGAGTTTATGAAGCAAATACGTTTGTTAAAATGAGTTAATGAAGTAAATACGTTTGTAAATATGAGTTTATGAAGCAAATACTTTTGTAAAGATGAGTTTATGAACCAAATATGTTTGTGAAGATGAGTTTATGAAGAAAATACGTTTATAAGTATGAGTTTATGAAAAGAAAGACTATGTGACGATGTTTAGTCTAATCTATTCGATAGATCACCTTCATCACGCTGCGGACTACTCCATATTGCTCAGATTCTCTCCCTAGCACCTTTGCCACAAAAACGAAAGCACAACAAATGGACGAATCCACGCACGAACTCTGCAGTACCAACAAAGATCTGGACCCTAATCTCCTTAGTTGCCTCTTAAGACGTGCGTGACAGGTCACGGTGACTTTATCCTTTTCTCGACTGACTATGATCAAAGTCCTGGCAGCCACACGGACAGCACGTGAAGATGAATTTATGAAATAAATGACTCTGTGCTGATAAAGTTACGGAACAAATGCATCCTTGGGGATGCGTTTATGGGATAATGAGGATAAAAGAGAACGATGATAGTGAGTTTATATAAGTAAAATTAAAGAGCCTCGTCACGCCAAGTGGCGTATAGGGAATATGGTGTTAGTGACCCGTCACGCCAAGTTGCGTATAGGGAATATGGTGTTAGTGACCCGTCACGCCAAGTGGCCTATAGGGAATATGGTGTTAGTGACCCGTCACGCCAAGTTGCGTATAGGGAATATGGTGTTAGTGACCCGTCACGCCAAGTTGCGTATAGGGAATATGGTGTTAGTGACCCGTCACGCCAAGTTGCGTATAGGGAATATGGTGTTAGTGACCCGTCACGCCAAGTTGCGTATAGGGAATATGGTGTTAGTGACCCGTCACGCCAAGTTGCGTATAGGGAATATGGTGTTAGTGACCATAATTTTTACAGACCTTCGGGGTATGATTTTTGAGGTAATGTGGTTGGTATTAAGCCCGTGCCCCTTTACTATTACAGAAAAAAAAAATCTGGTACCTATTTACGGCTGTGTGAACCCGAAAGCCGTCGATCAGGATCGAACCCACCCTCTTGTCTTTTGTAGTCCAGTTCATAGTGAGATCCACTAAAATAAGTTATGTCGTCATTCAATGTGGTCATTGTTGAACCAAGAGGAGCGTGAAAATGAGTCTATAGAACAATGGTTCTATAGCAGGGCTGACACTACAGCAGGGCTGAAACTAAGAATGGCAAAATGTTACATCTTCTCAATATTCCTGTATGGTACAGAAACATGGACATTAGACAAGAAAACAGAACAGAAAATCGAAGCCTTTGAAATGTGGATTTATAGAAGAATAGGTATAATTGGATGAAAAGAAAAAAAAAACAAACAAACGATGAAGTTTTAAAACAACTGAAAATAAAAAGAGAACTACTAAATACAATTAAGACAAGACAAATGAAATTTTTGGGGCATGTTAAAAGACACAACAGCCTACTAAAAGTAATATTGGAATGAAAAATACAAGGCAAAAGAGGCAGAGGCAGACCAAGACTAACATGGACGAGTAACATCAAAAGATGGACAAGTCAATCTATGTCAGCCTGCACCATCAAAGCAAGAAACAGAGTAGAATGGCGATCCATGGTAGCCAACCGCTGTTGCGGAGAGGGCACACGATGATGATGATGATGATGATAAGAACAATGGAAACGTCAACAGAAAAGATTTGTGAGAACCACTCTACAATGTCGGGAGCCGCGATAGTTCAGTGGTTAGTGAACTGGACTACAAAGGACAAGAGGTAGGGTTCGATCCCAACTGACGGCTTCCGGGTTCACCCAGCCTTTAATGGGTACCGGATTTATTTCTGGGAAAGTAAAGCGGCACGGGAGATAATACCGACCACATTACCCTAAAAATCATGTGACCGAAGGTCTGTAAAATTTATGGTCACTAACACCATATTCCCTATACGCCACTTGGTGTGACGGGGGTACTGTACTTACTTTTTTTTTTATTAAACCAATTGCTACTTGTAAGCAGAGATTCATTGCACAGCAGTGAACTTGCACATTCTTTTAATCAAATTAATTCTCACTTGCAATTCAAATCTCAAGGCAAAATGTTTTCATTAAAAAAAAAACGAACATTTTAAAACATAATATGCTAAGTACATATTCGTAAGATATAAAATTGTGCGTGTACGACTGATGTCATTGTCTATGTGATATGTGGAGACTATGACCTTGAGCTCTAATTAGTCAGCGTTGGAACGCAATAGGAGTCTGAGAAGCTGATCGCCAAGATGGCGGCACCCTTGAAACAGTACACCAAGCAGAAGCAACGAAGTGTTGTGAAAGTTTGGTACACTTCTACGGCCGGAACGAAAACGGCAAAGCTTGAATTGAGGCCATGTCATGTCACATTGACTGTCTTCTGGGATCACAAGGGGCCGATAATAGAGCTTTACATCCCCAAAGGAAGCACTATAGTCAGTCAGACCTACTCAACTTTTCTGAGGGGAAATCTGAAGCAAGAAGTGACGTAGGTTGTAGATGATGTTGGAGTATGTTTCCTTCACTACAATGTCTGACCGCCTATTTCTAGAGCAACAGTGTCAACTATTGAGGAGCTCATGATTAACTGCATCTCACTCACTACGTATTAACCCTACCTCGCCCAACGGGAATTCCAAGTCTTCGATTCAGCGAAGGAAGCGTTAAACAGAAATAACAGCGATGCGATTCATTCGGACTATCACAAGTGGCTGCGCACCCGTCCGAAAGTTTGTATTTTCATTCTCTGCTTCCTTGTCAAGTGCTAGTATAATTGCATTGAACTAGAAAGCACACCTTTCTGAAGTCGGATGTGCTGGGCAGAAAGACGTTTACTGCAAACCACTCCACAAGACAAACACACCTACTTAACGTTTTTTAAGGGCGGATGACGATGAGATGTAACCTTTAGTCATCGGGTAAACGCAAACGAACGTTGCTAAACTAAAAAGTGATAATTTAATTGTATCAGTGTTTACAATAAATGATATGTAAACAACAAATACCGATTTTGCATTGTAACCCTTCGACATAATAATAGATACAAGAATAGAGAAATCAAACATCGTAAGCTACAAAAAAAATAGCACGATTTTGAAATGTCCAAAAATGACTAACAAGCAAAAAAAAAAAAGTGATAAATAGAAACATTTTTAATACCCACATTGTGATGTACAAGTGTCAGACATAGACTGTTCCTAAAAGACATAAGCGTAAAATAACTTGTAAAGTTTAATGTGCTCAAAAGCCTGTAGACAAAGCTAGAAGAGATAAGACTAGAAATGAGACTGGAGAAAAATGGTTGTCGTGACAATAGCAAAGAATAACATTACTGAAAAAAGAGAGAATCAGAAAACAGTTTTGGACATCCGACCCGAGTGAAATTCAATGATTTTGCTGCTTGAAAGTAATGAAAGCATTGCATGAGAATGTACGGCTACAGAGCAAAAAGGGAGCCAAGAAAGGGATGGATTTATGAAATCAAAGTATATCTCAAAATAAGACATTAGTAAATTAGAAAGGACAACAGATGCAAACTATAACTAGCGAAGGGCAATAGATTGAACATGCTACACAGTACAAACAGTAGGGAAAGAAAAGAAAGGAGATGTATAAAGTCAATCTTGCGCCATTTTTTTAGATTTCTGTTGTGCATTCCGACTCGGAATTCTGTGTTTTAATATATGTAGTTTGTTTCATATACCTGATGAAAGCTTTTGTCTGGAACGTTGTAGTTTGTCTTGTCTTTTCTGTCCGTCTAACTACTCAAAATAATATGTTATTTCTTTCTTCTTTCTAAAACTTGCATAGGACGATGTGTGGGGGTGTAGCTCAGTGGTAGAGCGTTCGCTTTGCATGTGAAAGGCCCCGGGTTCAATCCCCGGCGTCTCCATAATTTTTTTTTCCACATTGCTACTGATTTTTTCCCACATTAATCACTGAGAGAATGCATTTTCTTAGACATTTACTATTACTATTTTTATTATTATTTTTTGGCACGACGAATAAACTCACAGCTGAGAAAGTAAAAAGATTCTGGGAAAGTAAAAGCGGCACGGGCGTAATACCAACCACATTACACTAAAAATCATGTGGTCTTTAAAACTTATGGTCACTAACACCATATTCCCTATACGTCACTTGGCGTGACAGGGACTCTTTACTTACTTTACTTACATTCTCATGATAGACAATATGAAGTCATTCTAGAGCTTAACTTCAATGTCAGCCGATCTTAATTTCTCAACACCCATCGATCACAAAAAAAAAAGAAACTAGGTATGGGTAGAGATTTATGTCAGTGAAGGATTCAGTACAACTCACACACATACGCTTCAAAATTTCGGAGGCGAAGGCGCACCTCACAGCAGCACAGCTGGAAGTTGTCAGCGACCCACAGCTGATGGCTTGCGCCACGATCGGTGAACCAGAACCATCCAGACCCTGGTCCACCTCTCCGTGGTGTCTCTAGTAACAGACTAACCTGTCTAGTGTGGACAAGCGAGTATGGGTTGAAGAAGGAAGACAACCCGGTACTCAAAAATGCCATGCTGATGTCGGATGTGTTGGGCCGAAAGGCGCAAATATCACAGTTATACTGCAAACCACGACACAACGCAGACACGCCCATTAACGTCCTTTTAAAGGGGGATGACGAAGAGGTGTAGTCCTGTAGTCATCGGGCGAACGCAAGCAAGCAACCAAGCAAGTAAGCAACTAAGCAACTAAGCAAGTAAGCAACCAAGCAACCAAGCAACTAAGCAACTAAGCAACCAAGCAACCAAGCAACCAAGCAACCAAGCAACCAAGCAACTAAGCAACTAAGCAACTAAGCAACCAAGCAATTAAGCAACTAAGCAACCAAGCAACCAAGCAACTAAGCAACTAAGCAACCAAGCAACCAAGCAACCAAGCAACTAAGCAACCAAGCAAGTAAGCATCCAAGCAACCAAGCAACTAAGTAATCAAGCAACCAAGCAACTAAGCAACCAAGCAAGCAAGCTCTAAAATTTCCACCATTAGAGTTGAAATGCCACTTTCGGATTAAATCTCTGCTCGATGCAAGAAGCTCAGTGCAAAACGCAATCACAAAATTCTCCTCCTTCAACATTATTTTTAAAAATCTGCATTAGAGCAAGAGTCAGTGAACTGAGCTACTGGGTACAAAAGGTCAAAATAAAAAAATATATAAAATCTTGGATAGCAATAAATCAGGCACAACCTAGGAAGTTATAAACATTGTCAACCTTAGAACAAAAATAATGTCAATATAGGATGTTATTTATTTATGTTATTATTTTTTTTTTTTTTGCGTTCACCAGCAGCTTTCACCAATGACGAAGTACCTAGAGATTAGGATCTGAATTTTATCGTGTTAATCCGTTTTTCCCTGGCAGCCGTGTGCACAGAAGGGTCCCTCGCCGCATAGGCAGATAACTCCGTCTTTGGAAGTAAAAGTAAACTACCCCCGTCACGCCAAGTGGCGTATAGGGAATATGGTGTTAGTGACCATATATTTTACAGACCTTCAGCACATGATTTTTGGGGTAATGTGGTCGATATTACGCCCGTGCCGCTTTACTTTCCCAGAAAAAAATCCGGCACCCATTAAAGGTTGGGTGAACGCGGAAGCCGTCGATTGGGATCGAACCCTACCTCATGTTCTTTGTAGTCCAGTTCACTAACCACTGAGCTAAGGCGGCTCTCGTCTACGGAAGTACTCATATTTTGATTCCGTCGTTGGATAATTGACATGTCTAGCCGGGTCACGCTGTTGATACCAGGGGTGCTTGCCTCAGAGAAAATATTACGGCCAAAGGAGCCATGAAAGTTCACAAAATTATAAGCTAATAAACTTGCCTAGATCGTGTGACGGAAAGCTCAAATGAAATAAAAATCAAATTTACTCGAAATTAAGAACTCAAACCAATTAATATTGTATTATAATTTCAATTAATGAGTTATAATTAATATTATTAATATTATATATAAAACAAATTATACCAAATTCTTCTTCTTCTGCGTCCATTGCTCATACAGACTAGGACTCCTGACACTCTTATGAAGGCAGCTGCCTGTTTAAGTGATTCGGTTTATACCAATCAATTTATAAAGTATGAAAACTCATAAACAACTCATTATTATAGAAAGTATGAAAATATATCTAAATAAATGTAATTATGTTACCAATCAACATCATGTGCCATAGCAGTTGGCGTAGGCGATCATGTCCTTCCACTATTTTCTATCCATAGTGCATTCTACCAGTTCTGTTGTTGACTGTTTTCCATGCCATGACACCAAGCTATTCAGTAGTTTCTCTCTTTGTTGTCCATGATCTCTCTTTCCTCTTATTTTGTCAGTTGTAAAAAAGTATTCCAACTTTCCTCTTATCATGATGTGCCCGAAAAATGTTGATTGTTTCTTTCTGATGTTTTTTAGGAGTTCCCTTTTTTGTCTTGGCCTCTTTGAGAACTTCCTCATTGGTCTTTTTAGCTGTCCAGGGAACTTTCAACATTCTTCTGAGAAATCATATCTCTGTGGCCTCTAATTGTCTTTTCATTTGTTTGTCTACTTTCCATGATTTGCTTCCATAGGTCAGAATTGATTCTATATAGCACCGATGAACTCTCTTTATCACTTCTATTGACATAGATTTGTTGCATAAAATATTTTTCATTTTCTGAAATGCTGATGTGCGCCCAAGTATTTGACGTGTTGTACTTGTTTCAGATTTGTCCTGTTTATTTTTATGCTGCATGATGGTGATGATAGTTTCTTTGATATGCCCATTACTTCTGCTTTCTTACTATTCAGACTATTCCCTTTTTATATTATCAATCATCATCATCATCATTGAGTGCTGTCTCCGCAACGAAGGTTGGATACCATGGAGCGCCATTCCATTTTGTCTCTTGCTTTGATGGTGCAGATTGCCATAGGTTGACTTGTCCATCTTTTGATGTTTGTTACTCGTCCATGTTAGTCTTGGTGGACCTCTGTCTCTTTTACCTTGTATTTTCTCTTCCAATATTACTTTGATTAGGTTGTTGTGTCTTTAAACATGCCCTAAAAAATTATGTTACCAATAGCAAGAGAAAGAGGTTACTGAAAGTGAAAGGACAAGAGCTCACAGGCTTATAAATCAGCTATCAATCAATCATAGGATAAATCAATTAATTTTGCTACTTTTCAACCACTCAATAGTTATTGACTGCCTATAGTTCAGCTTTCACGCCCAATGCTGAATTCTAAAAGGAACAATTAAGAGACTGGCTAACTTGTGGTCATCACTGACACGTTCAGGTCAATATAGTTGTCCAGCGGTGAGGCGCGAGCTAACGAGACTCATTCGTAGTGGACAAGGGAAACTAATAAGGAACATCAGCGAGTACAATAGTTGAACACGTAATCCCCGCTGCGAGATTTAGACAATCGCGTCTTTCGGACATGATAGTTTCGTCATGCTGAGTCCTGGTGGGAAATGACCATTGTCAAGTGGAAAGGAAATCACAAAAACAGACAATCGGTCCGCTGAGACCGAGGATCTGTCAAGTGGCGTAGCTTAACGAGACGAGACGCAAGATACAACCAAACTGGCAGTGAATGACATCTTTTTAAAACTAACCAATCAAACTTCGTTTAACTGTTGTCAGTCATAGTAACGGAGTTAAACATTCGGTAATTTAGCAGTTGTTTGATTAGTTGCGTCATTGTTCCTGCAGCTGACAATGGATCTGCTAATATTTCAACGTAAAATGGTTTTATTTTACACTTTATTATTTAAAGAAAGCCACGCAGTTCGCTGCGTTTCAGACAGCCTCAGAGGTAACAGGCTGTTTTAGCAAATAACAGTTAGCTGCTATTATACATGTTACGGAAGAATTTTCAATTTTATTTGGCCTCTAAAATAAAAAATCCGACGAACACATCTCTTTATGAAAGATTAGAGACTTGCAATCAGTCTTTGTAAGGCTGATAGCCTTTGTGGCAAATAAGGCAAATCAAAACATCATCATCATTGAGTGCCGTCTCCACATCGAAGGTTGGCTACCATGGAGCGCCATTCCATCCTGTCTCTTGCTTTGATGGGGCAGATTGTCATAGGCTGACTTGTCCATCTTTTGATGTTAATCGTCCATGTTAGACTTGGTCTGCCTCTGCCTTTCTTACCTTGTATTTTCCCTTCCAATATTACTTTTATTAGACTGTTGTGTCTTTTAACGTGGCCCAGTAATCGTATTTGTCTTGTTTGAATTGTGTTTAGTAGTTCCCTTTTTATTTTTAGTTGTTTTAAAACTTCCTCGTTTGTTTTCTTTTCTTTCCATCCAATTTTAACTATTCTTTTATAAATCCACATTTCAAAGGCTTCAATTTTCTGTTCTGTTTTCTTCTCTAATGTCCATATTTCTGCACCAATAGAATGTTGAAAAGATGTAACATTTTGCTATTCTTAGTTTTAGCCCTGGTGTTATTTGTTTTGATGTTAGTATATTTTTCATGGCATTAAAATTACTTTTTGCCATACCTATTCTTTTGTTTATTTCAGTTGTACATTTTCCATCACTGGTTATAGTATGTCCCCAGTAGTTGTAGCTCTGAACTGTCTCCATGTGTATTCCTTCAACTTTGATATTTATGTGTAGGTCTTGATAGCAAATGAAATATTTATTTCTTAAACAGACAGCCACTTACAACAAATGCGCTAAGAACAGAACATCTCCACTTGCCTTATCTGTGTCGCACAATAACTCGCCTCCCCGTTTTTGGCGTTAAATAGACAAAACGTTGTTGTGTTATAGTTTCTATATCTGTTTTTTTCAGCGTGGGCTTGCCCAACCATGATCCCTCTCTCCCACCCATCCCTATGATCCCTTTCTCCCACCCATCCACATGATCCCTCTCTCCCACCCATCCCTATGATCCCTCTCTCCCACCCATCCCTATGATCCCTCTCTCCCACCCATCCCTATGATTCCTTTCTCCCACCCATCCCTATGATCCCTCTCTCCCACCCATCCCCATGATCCCTCTCTCCCACCCATCCCTATGATCCCTCTCTCCCACCCATCCCTATATTCCCTCTCTCCCACCCATCCCCATGATCCCTCTCTCCCTCCCATCCCCATGATCCATGCAAATAGATATACTTGATGTTCGAAATACACTATATTTCATTCATTCATTCATACATTCATTCATTCATTCATACATTTTCTGCTCGGACCGAAGACGGCACATAGGGCGAAAGTCATAGTTCTACACGATTCACGATCCGATGCTAGTTCTTGGAGGTCTTGATTTTTGTCTTAGTCCCATGGTTGATCCTTTCCTATTCTTTGTTCTGCGTAGCGGTTCTCTTGGTCTACCTTGTTTTCTTTTACCAATAGGTATCCACAAGAATGCTGGCGGGGAGGTCTTTCTCAATTCATTCTCAGCACATGTACGATAGATCTCCAACGCCATTTTCTTATAAAGCTCAACTCTATTGATTAGTCTCTTATTTGCTCATTTGAAATCTATTCTCTCCAGCTTATGTTTGAGATCCTGCGGAGACATTTGTTTTCAAAGGCATTTAAGTTCATATCTAAAGTCTTGGTAGATTTCCAACTTTCACATCCATATGTTAGCATTGATATCCTATACGAGTTGAACAGTTTATACACAACACTGCTATATGAATAACCAAATAGCCATATCATGATATAAAACAGCTCAGAAAATATACCCTTATATACTTTACATGAAAAAAGACCGCTTTATCTTGCTTGGTTAAAGCATTTAAACTGCATTTAAAATGCTAAGGAACTTTACAACTACTCAAATTGTGCACAGTTATTCAATAACTCTGTAGTTAAAATAAAGCTCTACATTTCAACCCAAAAAATCCTTCTTCAACAGTGCACTTTTAGATATAACTTTGCTTCTGTCACAGATGTAAACAGTAAAGTACCCCCGTCACGCCAAGTGGCGTATAGGGAATATGGTGTTAGTAACCATACATTTTACAGACCTTCGGCACATGATATTTGGGGTAATGTGGTCGGTATTACGCCCGTGCCGCTTTACTTTCCCAGAAAAAAATCCGGTTCCCATTAAAGGTTGGGTGAACCTGGAAGCCGTCGGTTGGGACCGAACCTTACCTCTTGTCCTTTGTAGTCCAGTTCACTAACCCCTGAGCTATCGCGGCTCCCTCTGTCATAGATCCTTCGCCATATTGGTTCGCCTGTTTTCTTGCTCACAACGAGTAGGTTCTTGGTCAGCTGTGATTCAGTGACCATTGGGCAAGAATTCAGATAAAAATCTCTGTCCAGGCTCACCCCATGCCCCCCCCCCCTTTTCCATGTGCTGTTGATCGTCTTGGACAAAAACAAGATCTTCATTTTGAATTTAGGCATCGGAAAAGTTTGCCATATCGAAATGCAATATGTAGACCCCTCATACGTATGGTAATTAAGGCTATAACAACTGTTAAAATTCAGGCTAAAGAGAGATCGCGGACGACAAAGAGAGAAGGTACTGGATAGCTTGGTGTCATGGCATGGAAACGAGTCAACAACAGAACTGATACGATGTACTGTAGATAGAAGATTGTGGAAGGACATGATAGCCTACGCCAACCGGTACGGCACATGATAATGATGGTTACGACGATACAGCTCTTTCTTTCACATCCACTAAATAGAGAACTAGACAGTGGCGTCACCTGAGTAGTTTGTTTTTAATTCCAACGCATTGTTGATGTCAGTTTAAATCTTCCCCCACGATCGACAGGTGGGCGTGTCCCACGCAACATCACAATTATTGACACTTAATCAGCAATTATACTGATGAAAGTAGCACAGGTACTAGAGCGGCTACAGTGGTCAAAAGGAATGGGCTGGATATTATTATCACCGGTGACAAGCCAGGTTGTGATATGACATGAGTGGAGCAAGTTGTGGACCTCGATGTGAGAGTCTGCCCTCAGGTTACATATCGTCCCTTTACATTGGATCGTTCTGTAGAAACTCGACTGCTGTGATTGGCACAGTCAGAAATTAAACTCTTTAACTCAGGAATTATTTTGTTTGTTTGGCCCAAGGCCATATTTTGTTTTCCTCAAGTCATCTCTAGTTTTACTAACAGTCATCTCTAGTTTTACTCACAGCCATCTCTAGTTTCACTAACAGCCATCTCTAGTTTTACTAACAGCCATCTCTAGTTTTACTAACAGCCATCTCTAGTTTTACTAACAGCCATCTCTAGTTTTACTAACAGTCATCTCTAGTTTTACTAACAGTCATCTCTAGTTTACTCTCTTAGCCGTCTCTAGTTTCCCTCTCAGACATCTCTAGTTTTACTCTCCGCCATCTCTAGTTTTACTCTCCGCCATCTCTAGTTTTCCGCCCAGCCATCTCTAGTTTTACTTACAGCAATCTCTAGTTTTTCTAACAGCCATCTCTAGTTTTACTCACAGCCATCTCTAATTTTACTCACAGCCATCTCTAGTTTTACTCACAGCTATCTCTAGTTTTAATAACAGCCATCTCTAATTTTACTCACAGCCATCTCTAGTTTTACTCACAGCTATCTCTAGATTTAATAACAGCTACCTCGAGTTTTACTCACAGTCAAAACTTGTTTTGGGAGCAGCGATAGCTCAGTGGTTACTGAACTGGCCTATAAAGGACAAGAGGTAGGGTTCGATCCAGATCGATCACTTAAGGCCCATTTTCCCACATATTGCAACAAATGTCTTGTACCGACGGGTCTTAGACGTTTACTCAGCTTAAAAAGATGGGTACCAGATATTTTTTTTCTAATAAATTAGGACGGCCTAGTTTGATGTCGACAACATCATCACACATAAAATTTACCTTAGGCATTTAAAATATGGGCACTAATATAATGTTTGAACTGGACTACAAATGACAAGGGGTAGGGTTCGATAACAACCGACGGCTTCCGGGTTCATCCAGCCTTAAATGGATACCGGATTTCTTTCTGGGAAAGTAAAGCGGCGCGGGCGTAATACCGACCACATTACCCTAAAAATCATGTGCCGAAGGTCTGTAAAATGTATGGTCACTAACACCATATTCCCTATACGCCACTTGGCGTGATGGGAGTACTTTTTTTTCAGTGTTCTCGATTAAATTAAACCTTTCACCCCATAGCTGCAATTCGAACTATTTGACCTCTACGCCCTATGTCAATGAAGTAAAAATACCACGCAACCATGTTTCACTCAAATGTAAAGTAAGTAAAGTATCCCCGTCACGCCAAGTGGCGTATAGGGAAATATGGTGTTAGTGACCCTATATCTTACAGACCTTCAGAACATGATTTTTGGGGTAATGTGGTCAGTATTACGCCCGTGCTGCTTTACATTCCCCCCCCCCAAAAAAAAATCCGGTACCCATTTAAGGCTGGGTGAACCTGGAAGCCGTCGGTTGGGATCGAACCCTACCCCTTGTCCGTGGTAGTCCAGTTAACTAACCACTGAGCTATCGCGGCTCCCTTCACTCAAATGTGAGACGTACAAATGAGCTTAGATGTAGATTAGCTCAGGAAAAGTCTGCATTCCACACACAACAAAATTAAAAACATATATGTTATGTAAGCTATCAGTGACAATGGAGGTGATTTGTTCGTTGTTAGGACCATCGGTATTGACAAGTTAAACTAAATTCGGGGCAATCAATAAAAGATTAGAGAATAGAATGAGGCCACAGTAGAAACTGTTTTAATGAAGAATGTTAAGAATACCATGGACAGCTAAAACGATTATCGACAACGTTCTAACAGAGGTTGAAATAAAAGTAGTCCGATTACATTTGTTCCTTGGTGAACCACGTGCTAGTGACGTAATTGATCTACATCTCCGTTTAATGAAATTGGGTGGCCAGTTTCCTTCCTCGCTGCCTTTCCTTCACAGAAAACGTCTCTAGTGCCTATTTAAATGGATGGCCAGTTTTCCTTCCTCGCTGCCTTTCCTTCACAGAAAATGTCTCTGGTGCCTATTTTAATAGATGGCCAGTTTCCTTCCTCGCTGCCTTTCCTTCACAGAAAACGTCTCTGGTGCCTATTTTAATAGATGGCCAGTTTCCTTCCTCGCTGCCTTTCCTTCACAGAAAACGTCTCTGGTGCCTATTTTAATAGATGGCCAGTTTCCTTCCTCGCTGCCTTTCCTTCACAGAAAACGTCTCTGGTGCCTATTTTAATAGATGGCCAGTTTCCTTCCTCGCTGCCTTTCCTTCACAGAAAACGTCTCTGGTGCCTATTTTAATGGATGGACAGTTTCCTTCCTCGCTGCCTTTCCTTCACAAAAAACGTTTCTGGTGTCTAAATTAAGAAACCTGATGGACGAGGAGTTTTTTAGAATGGGCAAAATATTTGCCTCAATTGGTATTTGAACTCTGTACCTTCAGGTCGGCAGGCCAGTACTCTAACCACGGCGCCATTGGACTCCTGTCTAGAGAGAGAAACCAAAGAAAAAAAGAAAACTAATGCCACCATAAGAAGGAAATAATCTTTATTAGTAGCTGCTATGTAATGGGAAGGTAACTGTTGGAATATGTTGAGACAACAGAAAAATGAGAGACGAAGAAGTAGAAGAAGGCAAAATGAAAAAAAAACAAAATTAGAAGAACTGTTTGGATGGATGTCCTCAAAAGAAAAGATAAACTGTACAGATATTGTTGTTGTTCTTGTTGTTGTTGTTGTTGTTGTTGTTGTTGTTGCTGCTGCGTTCGCCAGCTTTCATCTCTGACGAAGCCCCTAGAAACTAGGAACTGAATTTTGCGTGTTAATCCATTTTTCCCTGGCAGCCGTGTGCACAGGGGTCCCTCACCGCACAGGCAGATAACTCCGACTTCGGAGGTACTCATGTTTTTTTTCCGTCGATGAGTAACTGACGTTTCAAGCCGGGTCTCGCTGCTGAGATCAGGAGTGGTTGCCGCAGAGAGAAATCATAAATAAAAATACCAACTGGTGTAGACGAGATTTGAACCTACAACCTCTCTGTCCCGAGGCCGGCACATATAAATAAAAGTGTATACATTTGTGAAGAGGCATGATCACCTACGCCACCAGTCACAATATTTGATGACGGCGATCATTACATCTCATTAACAATATCTTTCCATTTTATTCTTCTCCTACTCTTCCTCTTCATCTACCTTTCAGCTCCCTGTGGAGCATAGGTCTTCAACAAACACTTTCCAAGCCGTTCTGTTTCTTGCCATTCTTTTAAGATCATTCCATGTCTTCCATGCCATTTTAATCTCAGCTTCCATCTGTCTTCTCCGAGAATTCTTTGATCTTCCTTTGTGTCTTTTTCCCTGGGGGTTCCAAAAAAGGACCTGTTGCATCTCTCAGTTGGCTTCCGCAGTGTGTGTCCTATCCAGCGCCATCGTCTTCGCTGTATTTCTTTATCCACTGGATATTTGACTGGTACATTTCCAAAGTTCTATGATAGTGATTTTGTCCTGCCATTTCAATCCTTTTATTCTGTGTAAGCATCCATTTATGAAAGTCTGTATCTTCATGGGTGTCATTTTTCTTGTTCTCCATGTTTCACAGCCATATAATAAGACTGACTTAACATTGGAGTTGAACATTTTTATTTTAGTATTTAACCTAATTTCTTTGGACTTTCGCCTTTGAGTGTTTCTCTATGTCGGCTTCGTTTTCTTTTGCCTTCCATTTCCCCCTTGAGGAATTGATTTGAGGTTTATTTTGTTCCCCCTTTTCACCCGACAGCCAACATATGTTTACCCTTGTTCTCTTGGTTACAGAAAATATTTTTGGATGCATGTCCATTTCTCTTATTTCTGCATTAGACTTAAATGCATTCTTTGGGAGAATTTTCTTGAGGCATTTATTTTTCAAATACATCTGATCTGTTTTAAAATTCTTCTGTTGTTTTCCCGGCTCTCATCATCACCATCATCATCATCATCATCATCATCATCATCATCATCATCATCATCATCATCATCATCATCATCATCATCATCATCATCATCATCATCATATGCCATACCGTTTGGCGTAGGCGATCATGTTCTTCCACAACCTTCTATCCATCATGCATCGTATCAGTTCTATTGTTAACTGTTTTCCATACATGACACCAAGCAATCTAGTATTTTCTCTTTGTCGCCCGCGTTATTTTTTACCTGTATTTTGCCAGTTATAACCAGGTATTCCAATTTTATTCTTCTCATGATGTGCTTGAAAAATGTTGATTGTTTCTTTCTGATGTTTCTTAGGAGCTCCCTTTTTGTGTTCGCCTCTTTGAGAATGTCCTCGTTGGTCTTTTTAGCTGTCCAGGGAACTTTCAACATGTTTCTGAGAAATCCTATTTCTGTGGTCTCTAATCGTATTTTCATTTGTTTGTTTACTGTCCATGACTCGCTTCCATATGTCGGAGTTGACTCTATATAACAACGATGGACTCTCTTTCTCACTTCTTTTTGACATAGATTTGTTGTTTAAGACGTTTTTCTTTTTTTTTTATGATCAGCTCTAACTTGAATAAATACGGGTGAACAAAATATTTGTTTGTTTACTGTCCATGATTTGCTTCCTTAGGTCAGAATTGGCTCTATGTAACACCATAAACTCTCTTTCTCTCTTCTATTTAACATAGACTTGTCTATTTGGAGTCAACAACGATGGCCTAACATCATCAAGCGCTAGACATTTAAAAAAAATAGACGATCATCATTTTCAGTAGGATATGAACTTCCGGTATATGGTGGATAGGCGAGAACAATTGAAGGCTATGCATGAAACGTGTTCTTTGTTGCAGTTTCCTCATATTCCAAGCCGGCTTGTTGCAGGAGCTACTGAGTTAAGTGCTCTGTGCACACCGTGAGCTGTGTGTCTCATCCATTTTGATCACGTTTCGATATTCCAATTGTTTACGATCAATCATGATATCGTATGACACGGAACAGTTGGCTGTGTTCACTTTCTGCGCGGTTTCGCCTTATGTCTTTTGGCGTGTGCTGAGACTGCTACGATGGAGACTACAGTTACCTTATTTTGTTTGGGAGATGAGATACTAATTCGGATGATCGCGCTGGCACCGGCGGTTGAGCAATTATGGATTTTAATTTGTTTGCAGTGATACCAGGCCTTCAAATAACCAAATAGACTTGTTGTTTAAGATGTTTTTCATTTGTTTGTCTGCTCAGGCTTGAGCAAACACGGGCGAATAAAACATTTGTTTTGAAGATCACGAGGTTTGCTTTCCGAGGCCATTAGTCAGAAGAAAAAAGGAATCGCTTTTTCTGAGAATTAAACGCAAACTTTTTCAGATCAGTTGCGACTGGACAAACTACTCTGCCAGGCTCACCAATATGTTTATTATGTGTTTAACTATCCGCAAAATTATTGGCTCCGGAAGATAACCTTAATAAAAGTTATTACCATCGTTATCACACTGATTAACATCATCGCTGTCACTTTCATTATCGTGAGCACTACTATTATCGCGATCAATATTGTTGTTATCTTCCCAATCATCTTGATGAGAGTCATCATCGTCTTCTGTTCAATTCACCCCCTGGGCATCATGGCGCGAGCTGCCATCTCATTCAGACAGACACCCCCGACCAGTAGAACAATTATTCACAATTAAGCTGCTCGGAGCTGCCAGTACATGAGCATAGCATCACGCCGTGCGCCTCCCAAAGAAAGGATATGTCTTGTCCGGCAGTTTGTGGGTTTGTACTTCAGTTGTGGCGGTAAGAGACGTACGTGTCAGCGTGTGGGATGGACATTCCTAGTAAGAGCAAGATAGTCTTCGTTGGGAGTTTGTGATGTCACGCTATGTGTTATCTAGGCACCAATGGTGGATCTGTAGCTGATCTTTACGCCTGCTGTCTCATTGAATTGTTTGTACATGTTAACAGATGTTATGGTTTCATTTCGTTGTTCCTACTCTCCTTTCTATAACACATTTAACTCCGATTTCTTGTTTTGGTTTAATTTCTCTCTCACCTATTATTTTCATCATGGCACCATGCTTCTTGATCTTTCTCTCTCTATCTCTCTCTCTCTCTCTCTTTCTCTCTTCTTCTTCTTCTATTGCTGCTTCGCTTGTCGAGGTAGATTTGAAAGTCTGGTTTTTGCTTTTCTGGTATCATCAGCCATTGACACTTAATGCTGTTGTAGACTATTTCTGATTTTATCACTTCAAATTTTTCTGGATCTGACTCTCTTATATATATATATATATATATATATATATACTGTTGTGGTTACAAGTAATCATAATGTGGCATTAATGTGATAATAAATTGCTTTATTATTCTCTTATGCGTTCAGCTTCTCTCATGGGCAACTCTGTCAATATTCGATTAAGGTGAATTTGAGTTCTGGTCTCATCTCATTTCTTTCGAGTATTTTGTCTTCTTGTTTTAACAAAGTCTCTTCCTTGAATGCATGTGTGCCTTCTCATGGAAACGATACAGATAATTCTAACATCCTTCTATCTTAAAACTGTTCTGACCTTCGGTCAGTTTCTATTGCTAAGTTCAACACACAATAATTCTTTCAGAATACGGTCGTTGTTCATTCTTCTCTCATTAGTCAACCACCTAGTATCCGACTCCTAAGTGTTTCCTAAATTAATTTGAGTTTAGCTCCTTGCAAGACGTTTGAGTTGGTTACATTTGACGTTATTTTCTTTCAAGCGCAACTGATTTGAAACGTGATTAAACCTCTTCAGGAGTCTTACATAGGAGGTCCACGTTTCTCATGCACACAGAAGTGAGCAAAGAACACAACTTTGATCAAATACAATTTTTGTGGTAGTGATAATTATGTTTAAACAAACGAGGAAATTAGAGAAATCTCCAATCAACCACTAATATCTTCAGTAATTAAGAAAAGACGATGGTTATATTTTGGACATGTGATGAGAAGAGATAATAACCGAATAGCAAAGCAAGCCCTCATGTGGGAAACAGTAGGTAAGAGCAGAAGAGGAAGACCCAGAGAGACACTGAGAAAAACATTGATGAGAGAGGCAAGAGCAGCAGGAATCGGCTCCCTCAATGAGATAGAGCTGCTTGCACAGAACAGAGACAAATGGCAAGATTTGATAAAATATCTTTAAAAGAATTGAAAACTGCTAGAACAAAAATTTAGATAAGAGGATTATCTTTGTCTACGCCCTATGGGCCGGCTACGGCTCGAAAGGTCTATAGAATAGATAAATATGTGTTGGCCTTTGCGCTTTGTTTCAGTTTACCAAATGTTGAAGCTGTCCTGCCGATTATGATCTGTATCTATTCATAAAGCGAGATGCTACAACTACCTATAACCAGTGTTGGAAAATGTAAAACTGAAATAAACAAATACATAAGAATGGCAGAAAGTAATTTTAATGCCACGAAAAATATACTATAGTCCGTTCAGGAATTCATAATCACACCTGAATTAGCTTTGCGTGATAACCGCTTGTTATTTTGGTTTCACATTTTGCATGCAATCTTAGAATATTGATGACGCAAAGATTTTGGTATTTTTTATTCCACAAACACAACAGATTTTGCACATCAGCGAATTCCTTTGATCTTTTATGACGATATCACACAAGTTGATTCAAATTTTAGAGTTTACAGTAATCGTGATAAATTGTCCAGTTTACTGCAATTCTTGTCAGAGGCGTATCTACATAGTGCTTAATTGTGGGTGTTGTTCGTTATGTGTATTTGCAAACATGAATTCAATTGGTTACAATTAGTCTTGTCCTTCGGTCACCATTAGACCCCAGGACGTCCTAACTGCAGCTGGAATTGAATTCATCTTAATTTTAATCGTTCCGAATCTGACGATTCCAAGAGGTTGATAATCATTACAGGCTGGACAAATAGTAATCCATCTCGTTTCCAGTACTCATCTTCCACCCGCAACACATGTTCAACACACTTCTTTTGCATAGTTATAAATTTGCATTTCAAACTCATTGTAATTTAGATATAAATGTTGGTATTTAAAGTCAACAAATTGTCTACTGAGTCTTCATAAAATTAATAAAGATACGCCTTCCCTTCGGTAATTAATGCCCAGGCCGTGGTGCGTCATGTCGTTCAATAACAATTCAGTTTTGTGCACGGGATTTTCCGGAAGTTAGTGTTTCTGCAATAGCCAAACTATTTTACGTCAACGACCGCCCCAAATTAATGTATATATCCTAAAATGGTGTCAAATTCGAACAGGGTGAATTTAATATAGACTAAAGAAGAAAACTTTTAAACTAGATCAAATTTTCAGAGCAAAAATTATTTCTATAACGTCATCGATATTCTAAGATTGCATGCAAAATGTGAAACCAAAATAACAAGCGGTTATTACGCAAAACTAATTCAGGTGTGATTATGAATTTCTGAACGGACTATAACATGAAAACAAATGACGCCATGTCTAAAGTTGAGAATAGCAAAATGATATATCATCACAACATTTCTGTCTGGTGGAGAAACATGAACATTAGACAAAAAACAGAACAGAAAATTGAAGCCTCTGATATGTGGAATTATAGAGGAATAAGAAGAATTGGGTGGAAAGGAAAGAAAACAAACTATGAAGTCTTAAAACAACTAAAAATGAAAAGAGAACTACTAAACACAATTCAAACAAGACAAATGCGATTTTTGGGCCATGTTAATAGACACAACAGCCTAATAAAAGTAATCATAGAGGGGAAAATACAAGGTAAAAGAGGCAGAGGCAGACTAAGACTAAGATAGACGAGAAGCATCTAAGAAGGACAAGTCAGCCTATGACAACCTGCACCATCAAAGCAAGAAACAGAGCAGAATGGCGCTCAATAGTAGCCATCTTTCGTTGCGGAGACGGCACTCAATGGCGATAATGACGAAAGCGAGATGATAGTTATGGCAACACAGCTGAGGTAAGGGAACTTCTACTCATATTCTAAAGCACAATAGAAAAGATTTAAACAAGGAGATGTGATAAAGTCGGATATATTGGGCCGAAAAGCGCTTATATCACAGCTGTACTGCAAACCACAACACAACGTAGACACGCCAGCTTAACGCCCTTTTAAGGGCGGATGACGAAGAAGTGTACCCCTGTAGTCATCGGGCGAACGCAAGCAAGGGGACATTAGGGATGGTATTTAGTCTTCAACTTTGAATTGGACAGTGACTAAGAGCGAGCTTCGCCATTTAACATCGGCTCTGCAAACTGAAACCCATTCTCAATCATCATCATCGAGTGCCGTGTCCGCAACGAAGGTTGGCTACAATAGAGCGCCATTCTGCTCTGTCTCTTGTTTTGATGGTGTAGGTTGTCATAGGCTGATTTGTCCATCTTTTGATGTTACTCGTCAATGTTAGTCTTGGTCTGCCTCTGCCTCTTTTACCTTGTATTTTCCCCTCCAGGATTACTTTTAGTAGGTTGTTGTGTCTTTTAACATGGCCAAAAAAATCGTATTTGTCTTGTTTGAATTGTGTTTAGTAGTTCTCTTTTCATTTCTAGTTGTTTTAAGACTTTATCGTTTGTTTTCATTACCTTCCATCCAATTCTACCTATTCTTCTATATATCCACATTTCAAACGCTTCAATTCTCTGTTCTGTTTTCTTGTCTAATGCCCATGTTTCTGCACCATATAATAATATCGAGAAGACGTAACATTTTACTATTCTTAGTTTTAGTCCCGGTGTTATTTGTTTTGATATTATTATGTTCTTCATGACATTAAATTACTTTTTGCAATCTTATTCTTTTGTTTATTTTAGTTTTATATTTTCCATCACTGGTTATAGTATGTCCAAGGTAGTTGTAGTACTGAACTGTCTCCAGGTCTATTCTTTCGATTTTGATATCCACTTGTGGGTTTTGAGTATTTTCTTTGTTTATGATCATAGTCAGTCTCAGTTAGTGAGGAATAAAAAATACTGCAACGAAGTTAGATAGTCAACCACAAATAAATCATAGTTTTTTTTACAAACGCAAAACAGCAGAACTAATGCTGTTTCAGTTCAAAAGACAAGGAAGAAAAACAAGAGAGAAAGAGAAACAAACAAAATTTTGGACTAACAATAAAAGGAAAATGTATTAAATCAAGGATATTCCGGGCAAATAATGACTTCCTCGCGCTTATAATTAGAGGTGCCACGCGCTGATTTCAATCATGAACATGAAACGAGCTTTCACCTGGCAGGCCAGAAACGACCCTTTTGACGACATGCTAACCCCAAGTTACTCATTACGCTTACGTCATAATTAATTTGCCATTTAGTTCTCGTCGGACGCTCGGCCAAGCCTCGCTCATCAACTGCCAAAAGTCGTGGCGAGCATGAGACTTAAGAGATGTTTGAGAGACTGACGAGATGCGTTGATTGCCGTAGCGATGATTGGAATTTGTCTCTGGGGTCAGTGAGGATCGGTGTTGGAATATCTCACGGGAGGGGAGGTCGCCGGCTGATATCTGTCAGTGGCTTTACAGGAGTTCTGGATGGAGAGAGAGAGAGAGAGAGAGAGAGGGAGAGAGAAAGAGAGAGAGAGAGAGAGTCAGACCGATAGATAGATAGATAGATAGATAGATAGATAGATAGATAGATAGATAGATAGATAGATAGATAGATAGATAGATAGATAGATAGATAGATAGATAGATAGATAGATAGATAGATAGATAGATAGATAGATAGATAGATAGATAGATAATAGTAATAAGCGACAAATAATGAGAAAACGTTTATGTTACAACTCTTGAAGAGTGTAAGACGAGAAAGGGTGAAACGTTTCACATATAGTCTTTATCAGTAGGCAACAACAACAAAAAATGACAAAAACACAATTCCATGATTTCACAGAAAATGGATTTGAATTAGTGATGATTTCGTCAGTGATTCATATAATCCTTTTAGCATTTATGTCATTTTCACTACCTGTTGATGAAATCTTTATATTTGAAATGTACTTGTTTGTGTACCCTGTTAAATTAGTAAACCTCCGACGTACATTATTATGCAAATATTTGTCGCTTTTTGGAGACAACAGGTATAGAAGGAAAACAAACTAAATCTGTAGAAACACTCAATCGTTAATTTCACATGATGATGATGATGATGATGATGATGATGATGATGATGATGATGATGATGATGATGATGATGACAAGTCAGTTCCTTCTAGTTTCTTACCGACTAATATTTCAATGAGATGCCAGTCGAGACCGGAGCACTGAAACAAAATTTGAAAATGAAATAAATATAACAATCCCTTTTTCCCCTCCTTGCTTTTATATAATCCTGCGAGTTCACAGTTATGGCCCCTTCCTTTAAAGTACAAAACCCGACCAGACCAGTACGCCCCATGACGTAACGGATGTGACCCGGAAGTCTGCAAGTCTCCAGCCGTTCTACATCCCGCTGATATCGACAAATCGAAATTATCACTGATTACTCTAACTTAACGCGGCTTCAAAGCTCAAAGCGATTATATTCAGTGCACGTGTGACCTTCGACCCAATCTTTCAAGTAATGAAATCTAACCTTTGTCCCCAATTGGCACAATCAAAGGTCAGAGTTCACAAGTGTTTCTTTGAGACGTTTTTTTTTTTTTTTTTTTTTTTTTTTTCACGTTTGCACCAGACATAACATTCAACCTCATCTGAACATTCTTCTACCACGAACATTTTCATTCACAGGAAATATGAAGAACTTAGATGTAGACAATTGGCCACGCTGAACTTGTGAAGAATTCTTCGTGTAAACTACAACTATGTGCCAGTTGTTGATGCTTCACGTGGGTTCAAGTTCCACGGGAGCTGACCAGAATTCTGGTCGAGTCATGACTGCAAAGTGAGCGATAATTTATTTATCTGGGAGGTCAGGAGAAACAACTAGAAGCGTTGATGAGCTGACTGATTAGACTAGCAGTGTGCATGTATTATCTTTCGTTCGCTCTCATACGTTTGACGGTTTCTTTCAGTCTTCTCTCATAAAAACTTCCCATAAAATTCGTCTATAAATATGTAAAGTATCCTCACAGATCATTACAGTTCTCTCATAAAGGAATAACAGTTATCCGATTTAGATATAAAGTTCTCTCACATAGACATAACGTTCTGTTATGTAGACATAAAGTTCTCTCATATAGACATAACGTTCTCTCATAATGACATACAGTTCTCTCACACAGACATAAATTTCTCTGATATAGACATACAGTTCTCTTATATAGACATACATCTCTCTCATGTAGACATAACCTTCTCTGATACAGACATAAAGTTCTCTCATAAAGACATAATGTCCATTTATATCGACATGAAGTTATTTTATATTGACATACAATTCTCCTTTACAGACAAAAAGTTTTCTCATATAGACAAAATTATCTCATATAAACAAAGTTCTCTAGTACAGACATTGCTCTTTTTTTATCTTTACCATAACAATAGATCCGCACAACCAACAGAGCATCTTTACACAGCCATTAAACTGTTCTTCTTGAGTCTCAGATAAACCGAGCCCAGAAATATTCCTACTTTTGTTCAAATACTGGCGACATGCGTTTCCCATAAAGGTGGACGAGGCTTGAACATGTCCAAGCGTGACCAGATACTAACTCGGATTCCATGTGGAAATTCATGATTGTCGTTTGAAAGACACGCCGATTCTAGGGTGGTTGGCACTATACTCAGGTCGTGCATGTAGATCGTTGTAATTCTGAAGTAAGGTGCTCGCCTTGCAACCAGAATGTCACAGCTCAAACATGTTGGGTGACCTTAGGTCACATTGCACTTCTGAAGTAAGGTGCTCGCCTTGCAACCAAAATGTCACAGTTCAAATATTTGAAGCACAATAATAACATCAGATGGGAGATGCACCACAGAAATAAGAAACAGAATAGCTCAAGCCAAAATAGCATTTCAGAAAATGAAAAATATCTTATGCAACAAATCTATGTCTATAGAAATAAGAAAGAGAGTTCATCGGTGCTATATAGAACCAATTCTGACCTATGGAAGCGAATCATGAACAGTAGACAAACAAATAAAAAGACGATTAGAGGCCACAGAGACGGGTTTTCTCAGAAGAATGTTGAAAGTTCCCTGGACAGATAAAAAGACCAATGAGGAAGTTCTCAAAGAGGCCAACACAAAAAGGGAGCTCTTAAAAAAACATCAGAAAGAAGCAATCAACAGTTTTCGGGCACATCTTGAGAAGAGGAAAGTTGGAATACTTGGTTACAACTGGCAAAATAAAAGGAAAGAGAGATCGCTGACGACAAAGAGAGAAAATACTGGATAGCTTGGTGTCATGGCATGAAAAACAGTCAACAACAGAACTGATACGATGCACTGTAGATAGAAGATTGTGGAGGGACATGATCGCCTACGCCAAACGGCATGGTACATGATGATGATGATGATGAGTGAAAGTCGCATCACAAATATCAAAGAGAAAGGCAGCATATCCAACTTAACAATAAGCGTCTTCTTCTTTTTCGTCTTCCTTTCTTCTTCATCGTCTTCTACTACCTTTCAGCTCCGTGTGGAGCATAGGTCAACAAACACTCGTGCTGAAGTCGAATGTGTTGGGCCGAAAGGCGCAAATATAACAGTTATACTGTAACCCACAACACAACGCAGACACGCCAACTTAACGTCCTTTTAAGGGTGAATGACGAAGAGGAATTCTACAGTCTACGAATACTCTAGAATACTTTAGTCATCGGGCGAACGCAAGCAAGCAATCAACAATCACTTACCAAGTCGTTCTGTGTCTTGCCTTTCTTTTAAGATCATTCCATGTCTTCCCCATCATCTTCATCTCTGCTTCTGTCTGAAAAAAAAAAATGAAGTACCCCCATCACGCCAAGTGGCGTATAGGGAATATGGTGTTAGTGACCATACATTTTACAGACCTTTGGCACATGATTTTTGGGGTAATGTGGTCGGTATTACACCCGTGCCGCTTCACTTTCCCTGAAAAAAAAAATCCGGTACCCATTAAAGGCTGGTGAACCCGGAAGCCGTCGGTTGGGATCGAACCCTACCTCTTGTCCTTTGTAATTCAGTTCACTAACTACTGAGCTATCGCGGCTGTTTCTGTCTGTCTTCTCCAAGAATTTCTTGGTCTTCCTCTTTATCTTTTGCCCTGGGGATTCCAAAAAAGAGCCTGTTGTGTAATACTCTCAATAACCATCTTGCTAGCGTGTAATGAATGGAGAGGGAACGCGTGGAAGAGCAGAAAAAGAAATAGGACAGGAAAAGAATATTAGGGGGATGGACAATACGTCAGCTCTCAACTAAGAACCACAAACAGGAATTCGAGGATTGTATACATCACAGCAACATGGACACTAAATAAAGAAAATAGAAGAAAATTGAAGCTTGTAAACTTTGAATTTAGAAAGGCGTAGGAAGAAGTGAATGAGCATTAAAGAAAATAAATAGAGAAGTGAAACAGTTTAAAATGAGAAAAGAAAACATTTAATAAATTTAATACAATTAGAACAAGACCAATTAAATTCATGGAACTCATAGAGAGACATGACAGCCTACTGAAACCCAACTTTGGACTCAGAGGGAAACTAGCGTAGACAGACAACATCAAGAGATGTACAGGATAACTTATGGTAGTATGTATACTGACAGAAAAGACATAATGAAATGGCGTTTTATAGATCCAACATATGATGTGTAAACGGCACAAGATGATGTTGATATAATAATCCCTGATAGATCCCACATAACAAATACAAGTCTTGAGGATAATTTCTGGGTTTTTTTTTTCGTTTTTAGGTCTCTGATTACAAGAAGAATACAAAGCTGGACTATATTTTTATTAAACAGAAAATTAAGCGCGGAATGGCCTGATCAAACAGCAGTAAATTGCCACAGAGGAGTGGATCCAAGTAAATTAAAAGAAGAAAAAAAAATTAATAGACAGTTACTTTATCTACTTAAAATAATACACTGGAGGTGAACTGTACCTACTTCATAAATATTATGACTCAAGGAGAATCAGCATAAAGCTCTTAGCAAAAAAAAAAAAATAGTCTTATGTTCATTGTTGAACGTAAAATATTTGAACATGTAGCCATCTTTCGTTCATTTATTTGTTGCTCCAGTTTTTAAATTGGTTGTACAAGGGACATAACTCTTTTAATTATATTTTAAATTTTCAATACAAGGTAGATAATTCGTCTCATTATGTTAGGTATTTTTCCAATTACTAATTAAATATATTCGAACAAACCTGATTAATAGTGAAGATGGTAGCCAGCGAGTGAACAAGACAGATAGATAGATAGATAGATATATATAGATAGATAGATAGATAGATAGATAGATAGATAGATAGATAGATAGATAGATAGATAGATAGATAGATAGATAGATAGATAGATAGATAGATAGATAGATAGATAGATAGATAGATAGATAGATAGATAGATAGATAGATAGATAGATTCCTTCACATAAAAATGTGTTCACATACATATCGTTACTGTTATGGTGGTAATATTCTGTCATATGTCGCAGAAGATTGAAACAATATTTCTTATTTCATTACTGGACTACAGCCTTGGATAGGGCGTGGGGGAGGGTCGGTTGCTGCAGTGTTCTTTCTTACTCGATGTATATATATATATATGCCACTTCTATCTCAGTTGTACATGTAGAGACATAGTTTATATATTTATATATACATACATACATAAATTCATGCTTACATGCATGTAAATATACATTCTTACATACAAACACATATATTTCCTAACTAACATACGCACATAAATTCACGCTTGGACATATACATACATACATACATACATACATACATACATACATTACATACATACATACATACATACATACATACACATACATACATACATACATACATACATACATACATACATACATACACATACATACATACATACATACATACATACATACATACATACATACATACATACATACATACATACATACATACATACATACATACATACATACATACATACATACATACATACATACATACATACATACATACATACATACATACATACATACATACATACATACATACATACATACATACATACATACATACATACATACATACATACATACATACATACATACATACATACATACATACATACATACATACATACATACATACATACATACATACATACATACATACATACATACATACATACATACATACATACATACATACATACATACATACATACATATAGATAGACGGCTAGCCGACAAACTGACAGCGAGACAGACAGACAGACAGTCAGCCAATAGACAGACAGGCAGTCAAGCAACCAAGAGACAGACTGACGGCCATGCATACAGACAAGCAAAAGATAGACTGACATCGAGACAGACAAGTCAGTCAATGGACAGACAGCCAACAGACAGACAGTCAGTCTATAGCCTAACAGCCAGACAGACAATCAATCAAATAGTCAGCCAACAGATAGACAGTTAAACTAGACAGACAGTCAGACAGGATAAAAGTTCACTTGATGTACAGCCCAACATCACTTGAGCTGCACTGTAGCGTGGAAGAGGCGGTGGTCAGTGATTAAAGAGCTGATTTGACGATGATGTAATCATGGGTTCAGCTAAATATAACGAAGGGGTCCCTGTCTCATTGAATTGGTAAATTTAGTACTTGCAAATAAGGAAGTCCACTGGCTGACTCATCTCTAAACGTAGATCATCATCATCAAGTACCATGCCTGCTGGCGTTGGTGATCATATCTCTCCACAACTTTCGATCTAGACAGTTATTTATCATGCCTGTTGTTGAACTTCTGCCAAGCCATTCTCTTAGCTGTCTAGTTTAATTGTCAGTCTGTTGTCAGTCTGTCTGTCTGCCTGTCTGTCTGCCTGTCTGTCTGCCTGGCTGCCTACATGCCTGTCTGTCTGCCTGCCTGCCTGCCTGTCTCTCTGTCTGTCTGTCTGTCTGCCTGCCTGCCTGTCTGTCTGTCTGTCTGCCTAGCTGCCAAAATGCCTGTCTGTCTGTCTGTCTGCATGTCTGTCTGCCTGTCTGTCTGTCTGTCTGCCTGGCTGCCTACATGCCTGTCTGTCTGTCTGTCTGTCTGCCTGGCTGCCTACATGTCTGTCTGTCTGTCTGTCTGACTGACTTGTCTGGTATCTTTTCTCTTTGCTTCCCTCTATCTCTTCGTCCCACAATTTTCCCAGTTGTCACAGTATATTCCAGGTGTTCCTTTCTCGTTACATGGCCAAAAAATGATGACCGTTTTTTCCTAATATTGGATATTAGCTCCCTTTTTGCGTTGGCCTCCCTTCGAACATTTTCATTACTCTTCCTAGCTGTCCATGGTATTCTCAACATTCTTCTGTAAAATCGCATTTCAACAGCCTCCAGTGATTTTCTTGTCAGTTGTCCGATTGTCCATGATTCACATCCATATGTTAATACTGGATCTACATACATTTCTTGTTTGTATTGTCAAAAATAGATTTCACAGAATCTTCATCTAAACGTACAGATAAGTTTAATACTTACTCCCTTGTACAGCACTTACAACAAGACAGGAATGTTCAGCGTTTGTTTATATTGTATCGTAGTATCATTCCTTATCTATCATGATATTAATGTAACAATCTTCGTCTAGTACGTCTTCTAAGGATTCCACGGACGAGAGAAGACATGTGCTGCTGGGATAGATCTGGAAGATGCATACAACAGAGAACTATTTGAATGTCTCATGCACATGCGTTTCAAGCTAGGAGCACACCACTTTCTCATTAGATAAATGCAGCGCTGTCTCAGAGGAAGATGAAACAGAGCATCCGTTGGTAAGAATACCAATTTGAAAAAAAAATAGAAATATAATTGAAATACATATATGTAGTAACAATAGAAATACAACAGAAATAAAATAGAAATAAATATATGTAGTAACAATAGAAATACAATAGAAATAAAATAGAAATACATATATGTATTAACAATAGGAATACAATAGAAATACATTATGTATTTGCGATAGAAATACAATAGGAATAAATTATGTATGAATAATAGAAATACATGTATGAATCAGCAATAGAAATACAATAGAAATACATGTATGTATTAACAATATAAGGAGCCGCGATAGCACAGTGGTTAGTGAACTGGACTACAAAGGACAAGAGGTAGGATTTGATCCCAACCGACGGCTTCCGGTTCACCCAGTCTTTAATGGGTACCCGATTTATATCTGGGAAAGTAAAGTGGCACGGGCGTAATACCGACCACATTTCCCCAAAAATCATGTGCCGAGGATCTGTAAAATGTATGGTCACTAACACCAAATTCCCTATACGCCACTTGATGTGATGGCGGTACTTTACTACTTTATTTTATTAACAATATAAATACAAATATACATGTATCTCTCTCTCTCTCTCTCTCTCTCTCTCTCTCTCTCTCTCTGCGATCAAGGCTAAATCAGAGTAGGATTCCAGACTCTCTTATGAAGTCAGCTGTCTGTTTAAGCGATTCAATTGCCCCATGTAGTTTCTCTTCCAGGGAGTTGGGTGTGGACTATATTGCTCTTCTCAAGTCTGTGTACTGGGGGCAATCCTATAGTACACGTTTTGTAGTTATATTGTACAGTGGCATAGGCTGGTTGTACCTGTCTTGAATTTGGTGAACATGTGATTCCTCATTCTATTGTGGCCAGTGCGTAGGCGAAGTATGATGACTTGATCCCTCCTTGATAGTTGGTGGTATCCGTCCCTCTCGTTATGCTTTGGGTGTTCTCGTTTCCATTTTTCATGGAACTGACCTTAGAGGATCGATTTGGCTTCATCATAACTGAGCGGATGGTTCTCTTGTGGCAATCTCCCTCCCTCTTTAGCTAATTTGTCTACGCGTTCGTTCCCGCGTATATTACAGTGTGATGGTATCCACTGAATGACTACCATCAGGAATTTATTGCATAGTTGGTCCAGGTTGTTCTCAGGTCATCTATTGAATTGTTCTTGAGGCTTTTTAGAGCTGATAGTACTGTCAGTGCATCAGTCAGAATCACCAATTTTTTGTGCATGTTATTTTTGTGTTGAGTAGCCAGTGTTGCAGCATCTCTGAGGGCCTCAGTTTCTGCTTTAAAAGTTATTACCATTAGAAATACATGTATATATTAACAATAGAAATACATGTATGTATTAACAATAGAAATACATGTATGTATTAACAATAGAAATACATGTATATATTAACAATAGAAATACATGTATATATTAACAATAGAAATACATGTATGTATTAACAATAGAAATGCATGCATGTATTAACAATAGAAATACATGTATGTATAAACAATAGAAATACGTGCATTGGAAGTTGGTAGAACGGTGTCTGCATTCTAACGGTACAAAATGGAGTGAGGAAAGAAAAGAAAGACAGAATAGTGGGTTTCACAAAAAAGTAACACATTAACGGCATAACACACGATATTACAATTACATGCACATTCCAAGCAAGGTCGAATAATTAACTCATCGTGTCAGGGACCGTAAACCTCAAACCCACGCCTGGTCAGCTGGCACTTGACACGTGAACCAATCAAAATTTTGTATTGAACGGACCGTTGGAACTCCCGCGTCGAGACTTAAGTTATCGGAAATCCCCAGTAAAGTATGACGCGCAAACTTGGAGTTTATGCTGCCGGGACTTTGGGAGTGACAGGAACACGAGTTGAGTCCGTTCGTGTTGCGCCATGGATCCTATTGTTAAGTCAGTGAAAGAAGGCAGGATTACATCATGTAGGGATTTTTCGAAAATTGTTAGAGTTCAATCATTCAGGGAAAGAATTCAACGCCAAAATCTCAGTCATTCATTCTATTTGTGTTACATTGGTGAGCAAGTCAAAGAAAGGCATAACAATGCTACAGTAAATATAATTATGAGAAGAAATAAAACAAAAAATATATAGAAAAGAAATAGTACGGTTAAAGCTTTACGTAATAAATGGACAACACAAATTTGAACGATGTTTCGGCTCAATAGGTGTTCATCATCATCATCATCATCATCATCATGTGCTATACCGGTTGGCGTTGGAAATCATGTCCCTCCACAATCTTCTATCCACAGTGCATCGTATCAGTTCTGTTGTTGACTGTTTTCCATGCCATGACATCAAGCTATCCAGTATTTTCTCTCTTTGTCGTCCGCGATCTCTCTTTCCTTTTTTTTTTTTTTGCCAGTTGTAACCAAGTATTCCAACTTTCCTCTTCTCAAGATGTGCCCGAAAAATGTTGATTGCTTCTTTCTGATGTTTTTTAAGAGCTCCCTTTTTGTGTTGGCCTCTTTGAGAACTTCCTCATTTGTCTTTTTAGCTGTCCAGGGAACTTTCAACATTCTTCTGAGAAATCCCATCTCTGTGACCTCTAATCGTTTTTTTTCATTTATAATAATAGGCCTTCAGCAGGAACAAAAATACAACACACAGATATGTATTTTTTTAAATACTAAATAATAAAAACAAATAAAACAATAATAATAGAAGCCAGTATTCTAAATTCACAAATAGCATCAACCATAAATAACAAGTCATTCGAAGTTCACGCCAGAGTGTCCATACATTCCTCTACGTCAGCCCTTGAGGCTACCGGGCTCAAGGGGAAAAAAAAAGAATAGAGCAACTGTCATCTGTCTCTTTATGTCGCAAGAGGCGACTAAGGAGGTAATGGAAAAGGTTTTAACAGTTGCTACGGAGTTCGGGCCTCTGAGCAGAAGCCATCTTCGGTGCTTTTATTAGTGTGTGTCGGGCGTGCTTTATACTGGGGAACATGCTGAGGAAGAAATATAAACACTAAGGAGGTGTCAGTTGTTTAATGAAGATAATCTGTAGACTAAACTAAACCAACTTCAATTAAACTAAACTAAACTAAACCAACTTCAATTAAACTAAACTAAACCAAATTAAATTAAACTAAACTAAACCAAATTAAATTAAACTAAACTAAACCAACTTCAATTAAACTAAACTAAACCAAATTAAATTAAACTAAACTAAACCAAATTAAATTAAACTAAACTAAACCAAATTAAATTAAACTAAACTAAACCAAATTAAATTAAACTAAACTAAACCAAATTAAATTAAACTAAACTAAACCAAATTAAATTAGACTAAACTAAACCAAATTAAATTAAACTAAACTAAACCAAATTAAACTAAACTAAACTAAAATAATCAAATTAAATAAAATTCAACGAAACCAAATTAAACTAAACTAAACCAAAATAAAATAAACTAAACTAAACCAAATTAAATTTAACTAAACTGAAACAAGTTATATTAAACTAATCAATACCAAATTAAACTAAACTAAACATAATTAAATTAAGCCAAACTAAACTAATCAAATTAAATAAAACTAAACTAAACTAAACTAAACTAAACTAAACTAAACTAAACTAAACTAAACTAAACCAAATAAAAATAAACTAAACTAATCAAATTAAATTAAATTAAATTAAACTAAACCAAACTAAATTAAATTAAACTAAATTAAACCAAATAAAAATAAACTAAACTGTACTAAATATTCATGTACACCGTCCGCTCTTGAAATCACGCTAAATAGGTGCATATGTGTTATGTTGTTTTTTACACACAGCCTCGTCCCTAGAAAAGGCATCCGAACAGGTCGTGACGATTCGGGGTTTATGGTTGCTTTCCCTCAACAAACCTTACTATAGTTTTACTAAGGTCAGCGAGTAGGCAATAAAGTAGTGAAAAAAGTAAAGAGCCCCGTCACGCCAGGTGGCGTATAGGTAATATGGTGTTAGTGACCATAATTTTTACAGACCTTCGGCGCATGATTTTTGGGGTAATGTAGTTAGTATTACGACCGTGACGCTTTGCTTTCTCAGAAGAAAAAAAAACCTCGGTTTTCATTTAAGGCTGGGTGAACCCGGGAGCCGATGATCAGGATCGAACCCTACCTCTTATCCTTTGTAGTCCAGTTCACTAACCACTGAGCTATCGCTGCTCCCAGCGATCAGACAATAAAACATGAAAATCCTCTTGACGTTTAGCGTGACGTTTTCAGCTGTAGGAGCTATAAACGACAGACGTCGTTCCACCCACGACAGCCGCTGCTCACAAAGGTGAAAACGTCACGCTAGTAGATTTTCCCCGAATTCCTGTTCAGCCTGATGGCATGAGTAAATCTATAGGTAACTATGGCTAAACTGATCTCTCTGATTCCTCGATTACACAGTGATTGTTGGTTATGATCTTTGTCAGTTGTGGTTTTCTTATACAAAAGCGAGCAGTCAAATTTGAGTTACCGATTGCTATCAGCTATTTTTTTTAATTGGGGGGGGGGTGTGAGCTTTCGGTTTATTAATCTCGCTGTAATTGCTGGAGACAGACAGACAGACAGACAGACAGACAGACAGACAGACAGACAGACAGACAGACAGACAGACAGACAGACAGACAGACAGACAGACAGACAGACAGACAGACAGACCGATAGACAGACAGACAGACAGACAGACAGACAGACAGATAGATAGATAGATAGATAGATAGATAGATAGATAGATAGATAGATAGATAGATAGATAGATAGATAGATAGATATATAGATAGATAGATAGATAGATAGATAGATAGATAGATAGATAGATAGATAGATAGATAGATAGATAGATAGATAGATAGATAGATAGATAGATAGATAGATAGATAGATAGATAGATAGATAGATAAAGAAAGAGAAAGAGAGAAGAAAGAAAGAAAGAAAGAAAGAAAGAAAGAAAAAGAAAAAGGAAAAAGGAAGATAGATAAAAAGAAAAAGCTGGCAAGAAAAAAAGAAAGAAAGAAAGAAAAGAAAGAAAAAAAGAAGGAAAGACAGAAAGAAAGAAAGGAAGGAAGAAAGGAAGAAATAAAGAAAAGGCCGCGTTTCCTACGCAGTGGGTTATAGGGAATATTGTGTTACTGCCTATATTTTTGTACAGACATCCAGGGCACTGTATTTTAGGTAATGTGGTCGGTTTTACACTAGTTCAGTTTTCCTTTCCTATAACAATCTGGTAGACACTTGAGTCTATATCCATATGAATCTGGAGTCTGTTAATCAGGATCAAACCCAACTTCTTGTCCATAGTTGTCCAGTACGCTAACCACTGAGCTACCGCGTCTCCCACGTGCTAATAGTTATATAGCTATATGTATAGCTAACAGTTATTGGCGTGGACACGAGTCTTTAGAAGGCCAAGACTGGCCGAGAACAAGAAGAGGGATAAAATATGCCAGTGGGTAATAAGATTATGAGTGGCATTGACATGTGTCTTATTGCGATGGGAAAGTGGGAATAAGGGAATAAAACATCGGGGACGTCAGAGGAGCATTCATCATCATCATGTTGATGATTGGCGTAGGCGATCATGTCCTTCCACAATTTTCTATCTACATTGCATCGTATCTGTTCTGTTGTTGACTGTTTTCCATGCCATGACACCAAGCTATCCAGTATTTTCTCTCTTTTTCGTCCGCGATCTCTCTTTCCTTTTATTTTGCCTATTGTAATCAAGTATTCCAACTTTCCTCTTTTCATGATGTTCCCGAAAAATGTTGATTGTTTCTTTCTGATGTTTTTTAAGAAGTTCCCTTTTTATGTTGGCCTCTTTGAGAATTTCATCATTGGTTTTTTTAGCTGTCCAGGGAACTTTCAATATTCTTCTGAGAAATCCCAAGAGGAGCATTAGTGTTGCGGATTATTATCAGAATGTATCTAGATTGAGGTGTGTTTTTCGTTGAACAGACGAGTTGTGTTTGAGTCTCTGCGAGTGTATCCACTAGCATGTGATGAATGAGCTATTATAAACAGGGGACATTGATGGCCTAGTTGGGTAAACCACCTAGCTGGGCTCCCGACGTTCGGTTTCCACTGGGAGCAGTGTGACATGATCTCGTGGTTGGGAAACAAATATACCCCTACGGTCGACCCAGCCGCTGGCAGAAATGGGTACTGGGGTAGTACTCTGGGAAGGTGACGAATGCCACCTCGCATCGTAAGTTTTGATGCTTGAAGCTGCACTATGCAGAAGTCTCCGAACACTTCTGGATAGATGGCCGAGCATATATAGGTGAAAACTCACCTGCTAAGACGTTTATTCATGTCTGGCTTTCTACTTCTTCGACATTTTCAGCTCCATGTGGAGCATATTTATTCAACAAACACTTCCCAAGCCGTTCTGTTTCGTGCCATTATTTTAAGATTATTCCGCGTTTTATCCAGCATCTTTATCGCTACTTCTATCTGTCTTCTCCAAGAATATATTGGTCTTCCTCTTCGTCTTTTCCCCTGGGGGTTCCAAAAAAGGGTCTGCTGTGTCATAATCTTAGTTGGGTTCCACAGTGTGTGTCCTATCCAGCGCCATCGTCTTCGCTGTATCTCTTTATCCACTGGTATTTGACTGGTACATTTCTATAATTCTATTTTAGTGATTTTGTCCTGCCATTTCCATCCTTTTATTCTGCGTAAGCATCCATTAATGAAAGTCTATATCTTCATGACCTTATATTTTGTTGTTCTCCATGTTTCACAGCCATATGATAATACTGACTTAACATTGAAGTTGAAAATTTTAATTTTTTTTATTTAACCCAATTTCTTTGGACTTCATACGTTTCCAAGTGCAACGAATGCTCCTCTTGCTTTTGATATCCTTATTTTGGTATCCTTATTTTGATATCCTTATTTTGGTATCATTCTCTGTACCTTCAAGTCTCGTATTAATTAATGAACAATGATAGTGCATCATTATGTTTTATCTCAAATGTGTAGCAACTGTCACATTTTCTTCGAACTGTCACAACACTTTAAGAGCACTTGCATCAAACATTAAGATCGCCATGCCAATAAATTTAATTCATCATCTTGTGCGGATGCAAGATTATCACTCCAGGCACTAAAATGCAGAAAATTACATATATACAGACCTTCTTGACTGGACTCTGCATGGTCACCCTGCAGTGGATTCCATCTCACTGTGGGATACCAGGAAACGAGAAAGCAGATCAGCTGGCAAAGGGAGGCACAGCAAGCAAACAACCAGATGCACCAGTTACATACCATCGGAATAAGCAGATAATCAAATCAACCAGAAGAGACAGATAATCAAATCAATCAGAAGAGACAGATATTCAAATCAATCAGAAGAGACAGATATTCAAATCAATCAGAAGAGACAGATATTCAAATCAACCAGAAGAGACAGATAATCAAATCAATCAGAAGAGACAGATATTCAAATCAATCAGAAGAGACAGATATTCAAATCAACCAGAAGAGACAGATAATCAAATCAATCAGAAGAGACAGATATTCAAATCAATCAGAAGAGACAGATATTCAAATCAATCAGAAGAGACAGATATTCAAATCAATCATAAGAAACATATAATCAAATCAATCATAAGAAACATATAATCAAATCAATCAGACGAGACACATAACCAAATAATTTATCAACGTTTCAACAGGTTACACAAGTGTATGTTTTCAACCATGTGTACATTATACTGCCTGTGCTACGTACAAACAATATTGCTTTACCGGCAAGTTGTCTGCACTATATCTAGCGAACCAAAGTTGCACTGCCTGAGTTGTTAGCGCCCTCATTACTAACCAGAAAGGTCCCGGTTCAATTGCTATGTTGATTTCTTTTCTTTTTTTTTTTTATAACCGACGTGACATTAAGGTTATCCCAGTCTCTGAACATGGAAATTAACAATTTATTATGTAAAAAAGGGACGGGTTGATGTCTTTCGAACCATGCCACTCATAACATGTGAAGATATTCGTCTTCGTCTTCTACTTCTTCTACTTCTTCTACTTCTTCCTCTTCTGATTCTTCTTCGTCTTCTAACGCTCAGCTCCATGTGGAGCATAGGTCTTCAACAAACACTTTCCAAGCCGTTCCGTTTCTTGCCATTCTTTTAAGATCATTCCATGTCTTCCCCATCATCTTCATCTCTGCTTCCATCTGTCTTCTCCAAGAATATTTTGATTTTCCTCTTTGTCTTTTTCCTTGTGGATTCAAAAATAGGGTCTGTTGTGTAGTACGCTCAGTTAGCTAAATGTGACTATAAAAAAAGGTAAAGTAAAGTGCCCCGTCACGCCAAAAAAAATCCGGTACCCATTAAAGGCTGGGTGAACCCGGAATCCGTCAGTTGGGATCGAACCCTACCTCTTGTCCTTTGTAGTCCAGTTCACTAACCACTGAGCTATCGCGGCTCCCTAGATGTGACTATAGTCATCGAAAAATATGTGAACTAATTCCATAATGCCCATACGTCTAAAGGCGTGATGTGTACCTTTACTCCATATTTAGTACTAGATAACATTAGCTACACGTTTTCATAAGTTCACCAGTGTATGGGCTGTCAAGAGATGAAACGATGACCTTCGAAAAGTTGGAATCCGTCATAGGAGCTGGAAATTTGTTACTTTAAAAATCAGTGCTTTTCTCGTGTGATTACCTTCCCCTGGTGTCTGTGTAGTGAGATTTAATGTCTAGCTTTCGTGGAATATTGCGAAAAACAAAAGCTCCCGTGTGAACTTGCGCATGTAAAAGAACACTTGGCTGTTGAAAGGAGGGAAGAGGAAGCGATAAATGGCTATATCAGGGCAAAAATTGTTAAGCAAACCTACCTATGCCGAAGACGGATGCACAGGACCTAAAGGATCGGATTTTGCGGCTCTGCCGTAAAGCGGCAACGCAACATATCCTTGAGCACTGAATGTGTAAACACTATAAGAAGAGAGAAAAGTGTCCTGCTTTGCTATTCAATTAATACCGCATGGTGTTTCAATCAAGCGTCACCATTTTTATCTTCGTCCGTAATTTGTCGGCTTAGACCTGCCATCTTTTGAACATCGTGCCATGTGCGTGACCCTATTATTCCTCTAAGTGGCTGTGAAATAAAACTTTAGCCAGTGCACCGCCGGGTGACTGCTTTGGACATGCGACCTTCATTCTTCAGTTCCCACCCCCCAGCTTGCTCCAGAAATTAGATGAATGACGCCATGATTAACAATGGACTCCAAGATGCTCATATCTCTCAAAGAGTATTTTGACTCTCGCTTGATCCTCGTTCTTTAATCTCGTTCAGTAATCCCGTTTAATATCTTCTGTGTCTTATTCATCTTCACCGTAGTTCTTGTAACGGTTACTGTATATTGTCATCGTACGAGACCTACCTAGCTATAACGTCTATAAAACTATAACCTTTAAATACCTAGCTATAGCGTCTATAAAACTATAGCCTTTAAATACCTATCTATAGCGTCTATAAAACTATAACCTTTAAATACCTATCTATAGCGTCTATAAAACTATAACCTTTAAATACCTAGCTATAACGTCTATAAAACTATAGCCTTTAAATACCTAGCTATAGCGTCTATAAAACTATAACCTTTAAATACCTAGCTATAGCGTCTATAAAACTATAACCTTTAAATACCTAGCTATAGCGTCTATAAAACTATAGCCTTTAAATACCTATCTATAGCGTCTATAAAACTATAACCTTTAAATACCTATCTATAGCGTCTATAAAACTATAACCTTTAAATACCTAGCTATAACGTCTATAAAACTATAGCCTTTAAATACCTAGCTATAGCGTCTATAAAACTATAACCTTTAAATACCTAGCTATAGCGTCTATAAAACTATAGCCTTTAAATACCTAGCTATAGCGTCTATAAAACTATAGCGTTTAAATACCTAGCTATAGTGTCTATAAAACTATAACCTTTAAATACCTAGCTATAACGTCTATAAAACTATAGCCTTTAAATACCTAGCTATAGCGTCTATAAAACTATAGCCTTTAATACCTAGCTATAGCGTCTATAAAACTATAGCCTTTAAATACCTAGCTATAGCGTCTATAAAACTATAACCTTTAAATACCTATCTATAGCGTCTATAAAACTATAACCTTTAAATACCTATCTATAGCGTCTATAAAACTATAACCTTTAAATACCTATCTATAGCGTCTATAAAACTATAACCTTTAAATACCTATCTATAGCGTCTATAAAACTATAGCCTTTAAATACCTAGCTATAACGTCTATAAAACTATAACCTTTAAATACCTATCTATAGCGTCTATAAAACTATAGCCTTTAAATACCTAGCTATAGCATCTATAAAACTATAGCCTTTAAACCCTCTACAGTTAAAAAAAACAAACATGAAAAAGGAATATATTAGCAAATGCTTACTGTCACTGTGGTGATAATCGTCACTTCCTGCTGTGTATCATATATCCTCGCCTGTGTCCTTTTGTTTACCCAGTAACCATCATTGGCCAGATTTTCTTGCACTTTTCAGACATTATCCTGTGGAGTTATGTTTTATTAAAGAATTTCACATTATCCTGGCGCCGTCGACATAATCAAAGGTGAAAGGTCAGCTTACCGAATTTGCGCGCGTCGTCTGAGGTCTAGCTGGGTTATCATGAAATGTGTACAACGGTTTAAAGTGGTTAAGAGAGGAAAAGCAGACATCACGAGGTTATGCCCTCCCTCCCAGAAAAAAAATGTTTACAATGATAGTTTCAAGTAGGGAAACAAATGGTTGCATCAACACGCTCTTATCACTACATTGGTCACGTAATGTAACATTCTTGGCTCTTAGTTCTCAAACTTCATTTACACTATTCTCTTATCGTCTCCATAATATATCTCTTACTCGCACATCAAATTTATCGTGTAAGATCTTCCTCACCATTTATTTGTTAAATACAACAACACGTTAAACATCTTTGTTAAATACATCACGTTACAAATCTTTGTTAAATACGACATCACGTTAAACATCTTTGTTGAATACAACAACACGTTAAACACCTTTGTTAAATACGACATCACGTTAAAAATCTTTGCTAAATGAAACACCATGTTAAACATATTTGTTAAATACAACAACACGTTAAACATCTTTGTTAAATACAACAACATGTTAAACATCTTTGTTAAATACAACAACACGTTAAACATCTTTGTTAAAAACAACACCATGTTAAACATCTTTGTTAAAAACAACACCATGTTAAATATATTTGTTAAATACAACATCATGTTAAACATCTTTGTAAAAACAACACCATGTTAAACATCTTTGTTAAATACAACACCACGTTAAACATCTTTGTTAAATACAACACCACGTTAAATATCTTTAATAAATGCAACACCACGTTACACATCTTTGTTAAGTACAACACCACGTTAAACATATCTGTTAAATACAACACCACGTTAAACATCTTTGTTAAACACAACACCACGTTAAACATATCTGTTAAATACAACACCATGTTAAACATCTTTGTGAAATGCAACATCACGTTAAACATCTTTGTTAAATGCAACACCACGTTAAACATCCTTGTTAAATACAACACCACGTTAAACATCTTTGTTATACACAACACCACGTTAAACATCTTTGTTAAATGCAACACCACGTTAAACACCTTTGTTAAGTACACCACCACGTTAAATATCTTTGTTAAACACAACACCACGTTAAACATATCTGTTAAATACAACATCACGTTAAACATCTTTGTTAAATACAACACCACATTAAACATCTTTGTTAAACTCAACACCACGCTAAACATCTTTGTTAAATACAACACCACGTTAAACATCTTTGTTCAATGCAACATCACGTTACACATCTTTGTTAAATGCAACACCACGTTAAACATCTTCGTTAAATACAACACCACGTTAAACATCTTTGTTATACACAACACCACGTTAAACATATCAGTTAAATACAACATCACTTTAATCATCTTTGTTAAATGCAACACCACGTTAAACATCTTTGTTAAATACAACACCCCGTTAAACATCTTTGTTAAACACAACACCACGTTAAATATCTTTGTTAAATACAACACCACGTTAAACATCTTTGTTAAATACAACACCACGTTAAACATCTTTGTTAAATGCAACACCACGTTAAACATCTTTGTTAAATACAACACCACGTTAAACATATTTTTTTTTATGCAACACCACGTTAAACATCTTTGTTAAATACAACACCATGTTAAACATCTTTGTTAATTAAACCATTCCCGTCCTCTTTTTTTCATTTTAATCCATACTCCCTGCTGCTTAGTTACATAGCATTATGTTCCCTACCCCTCAGTAACGTAAATCTATGTTCTCCACCCCTCAGTAACATAAATCTATGTTCACCGCCCCTCAGTAACGTAAATCTATGTTCACCGCCCCTCAGTAACGTAAATCTATGTTCTCGACCCCTCAGTAACGTAAATCTATGTTCTCTGCCCCTCAGTAACATAAATCTATGTTCACCGCCCCTCAGTAACGTAAATCTATGTTCTCGACCCCTCAGTAACGTAAATCTATGTTCTCTGCCCCTCAGTAACGTAAATCTATGTTCACCGCCCCTCAGTAACATAAATCTATGTTCACCGCCCCTCAGTAACGTAAATCTATGTTCTCGACCCCTCAGTAACGTAAATCTATGTTCTCTGCCCCTCAGTAACATAAATCTATGTTCAGCGCCCATCCGTAACAAAAACCTACGTTCTCGGCCCCTCAGTAACATAAATCTATGTTCACCGCCCTTCAGTAACGTAAATCTATGTTCACCGCCCCTCAGTAACATAAATCTATGTTCTCCGCCCCTCATTAACATAAATCTATGTTCCTCGCTCTTTGATAAAATAATCTATCTTCTCCGCCCCTGGGTATTATAAAGCCATGTTCTCCGTGCAATCCATTCTTGACAATAGAAACAAGAAAAAGAGTTCTTAAATGTCTTGTAGAGCCAGTCTTAAGATATGGATGTGAATCATGGACAATAGGACAACAGACAAGAAAATCACTGGTGTCTGTAGAAATGTGGTTTTATGGAAGAATGTTGAGAATACCATGGACAGCTAAGAAGAATAATGAAAATGTTCTGAAAGAGGTCAAAGCAAAAAGAGAGCTGATCTGCAATATTAGGAAGAAACAATCATCATTTTTTTGGCCGTGTAATGAGAAGAGAACAACTGGAATATATTGTGACAACTGGAAAAATCGAGGGACGAAGAGGCAGAGGGAAGCAAAGATTAAAAAAAATACCAGACAGCTTAATACGTGAATGGCTTGGTAGAAGGTCAACATCAGAAATGATAAATAACTGTCGAGATCGAAAGTTATGGAGATACATGATCACCTACGCCAGCATGCCGTGTACTTGATGATGATGATAACTCGTGTCACCTCGTTTCAAGTTACACAACACACGTTTTCATAAATCCACTCTTTATTTATTTTAATTTATACTCTCGTCCTGCTGGTTACATAAATGCCCCTGACTTCCAGCTATCCAAATACACGCCTTTGCTTCAGCCGCTCTTGGCTACAAAAATCCATGTCTCGCGTCTTGGCTATATAAATTCATGTCCATAACATTTTGGCTACATAAATCCATGACCTCAACCAATTGGCTAAATAAATCAATGTCCCTTACCACCTGGCTACATAAATCCATGTCCCCAAACTTTCTGCAACATAAATCGGTGTTCATTACCTCTTGGGTACATAATCCATGTCCCCAACCTCTCGGCTACATAATCCATGTCCATAATCTCTTTGCTACATAAATCCATGTCCATAATGTCTTTGCTACATAAATCCATGCCCATAATGTCTTTGCTACATAAATCCATGCCCATAATGTCTTTGCTACATAAATGCATGCCCATAATGTCTTTGCTACATAAATCCATGTCCATAATGTCTTTGCTACATAAATCCATGTCCATAATGTCTTTGCTACATAAATCCATGTCCATAATGTCTTTGCTACATAAATCCATGCCCATAATCTCTTTGCTACATAAATCCATGTCCCCAACCTCTTGGCTACATAACACCGCGTTTTCTGCCCGTTCCTTATTTAAAATAAGTGTTTATCCCCCTTAGTTAAACAAACCCATATTTGAAGGCTCCTTGGTAACATCTCCTCACCGCGTTCTAACTTAACACGCTCATTCTCATTCTGTCGAATACACCATGTATTCCCCCCCCCCCCCCAATGCACAACCCTCTATCAATTTGCCCTATTTAAAAAAAGTCGTAATTGTTGTTTATGAACAACGACCATCTAATATAAGATTATCCCCCCTGAACTTAACCTTCTTTGTAAATCACATTATTAATGCGACGATTTTACCGCTTTCTGGGTGGAGTAACAGTGAAAGATTATCAATTTATGAGAATCAATAGTCTAAAAGTCTTCTTTTAACCCATTAATTACCGCACGCCGTATTCGGCGCCAAATTTTCAATACCAAAGACCGCTGACAGCGTTAATGTAACGCATTAATGTGGTTTAATGTGTTGCAGCTAACTTTACAATTTTGTAATTAATTATTATTTTTTTGTTAAATACTGAGCTTGACATTAGCTTAAAGAACTGAAACTGTAGGAGTTAAGTGAAAATCAACAACGTAACTGATAATAAAAACAGCACTTGAGTGAAGAGATACATGGGAAAATGAAAGAAGTCTAGCACACCTAAGACGCGAAGGGAAAATGGGAAAACGTCAATTTTCCCTTTATTTTACCACTGACACAATATGGGTAATGTGAAAGGTTAAAAGTATAGGTAGACATTGTCCCATAGCAATTGTCATTACGTAAAGAAAGGTTAGTGACTTTATTTTAGTATGCTTTACCATTATTGAGTGCCGTCTCAGCATAAAAGGTTGGCTACCATGGAGCGTCATTCCGCTATGTCTCTTGTTTTGATAATGCAGGTTGTCATAGGCTGGCTTGTCCATATTTTGATGCTACTCGTCCATTTCAGTCTTGGTCTGCCTCTGCCCCTCTTTTACCTTGTATTTTCCCTCCCAAGATTATTTTTAGTAGGCTGCTGTGTCTTTTAACATGCCCCAAAATGTTCATCTGTTTTGTTTGAATTGTGTTTAAGAGACAAGCAATTTACGGTTTCAAGACAGGTAATTCAACTTTGGGAGCCGCGATAGCTCGGTAGTTAGTGAACTGGACTGCAAAGGACAAGAGGTAGGTTTCGATCCCAACCGACGGCTTCCGGGTTCACCCAGCCTTAGATGGGTACCGGATTTTTTCTAGGAAAGTAAAGCGACACGGGCGTAATACCGACCACATTACCCCAAAAATCATGTGCCGAAGGTCTGTAAAATTTATGGTCACTAACACCATATTCCCCATACGCCACTCGGCGTGACGGGGGCTGTTTACTTTTTTAAAATTCAACTTTTCAAGACAGGCAATTCAATTTTTTCAAGACAGATAATTTAAGGTTTCAAGACAGATAATTCAAAGTTTCAAGACTAGTAATTCAAGGTTTCAAGACAGGCAATTCAATTTTTCAAGACAGGTAATGCGAGTGTTGAAAACTAGTAATTCAAGGTTTCCCTACCCAAACGAGCTAAATAATGTATTAATTAACCAGTTATTGTAATTAAGTTAGCTCCCCTGTAGAGATGTTTGGTGTTCATTCATCCTAGTATAATTAAGTCACCTTAAGACTATCAACAGCAGCACAGTTGATAAAGCTGAAAATATTCAACTTCACGGTGGCTACACTATCCATACAAACTCTTAAACAACACGGCCAGTAACCCGACTAACCAGAATGTTGATTTTAGTTATTCATCCGAAATAGAGGTTATCTTTTCTTCGAAGTCTTCTCTTCGTGACCTTTATAGGTGGGGTTTTCCTGAACTTGACCGCTATACACACATCCAGATCTTCTCACAGCAACTTTCCGTTTTTTTATCTGTTGGTCTATTCATGTTATTTTCCGTAACATTTCCTTTCTAATGTTACTAAAGTAGAAACATGCGAAAATGTGGAAGAGTTGGAACAAAAGCAGTGAATCGTTACGCATTGAAGTTCTTCATTCCAAAGGGGGCGAAACTCCAGACTCCTGGGAGATCAGAAGACTGTAGCGGCAATAAGCATGTGGGACTCTCATAACAAACAAGGACGATAACTTGAGCCTGCAGTTTGAGGGATTTGGGTTCAAATACCGTACTGTCCTGAATGTGTGTGAGATGGAAACTCGACAGATGGCTCGAGTCTTGGGTCTAGCAATAAAACATAGTCGTTCCTGGTGGTCCACTGGATGGGAAGTTCTTCGGCCTTAGCTGTTCATAACGTATTTCAGTTTTATCCGCTATCCCGTATCAGGTAATATCCTTTTCTATATCTGTCTACACTTATTTCTTGTCATTCTACTATTTTTCTATAACATCACTCGTTCAATTTCTTTATAACACTTATCTATTACATTCCTCCTATTTTAAAATATTTGTATAACAAATTATGGTTCAGGCAAATGCAGCTTTCCATAAAAAAAATTAGGAACATAATTTGCAATCCATTTTTGACAACAGAAAAAATAATAAAAAGTTCTTAAATGTTATGTAGAGCCAGTCTTAACGTGTGGATGTGAATCATGGACAAGAGGACAACATATAAGAAAATCACTAGAGGCTGTAGAAATATGGTTTCACAGAAAAATATTGACAATACCATGGAGAGCTAAGAAGAGTAATGAAAACGTTTTGAAAGAGGCCAAAGCAAAAAGAGAGGAAATTTCTAAAATTTGGAACAAACAATCATCATTTTTTGTCATGCAATGACAAAATGTTCCATGAGAAGGGAACAGCTGGAATATATTGTAACAACTGGGAAAGTTGAGGGACGAAGAGATAGAGGGAAGCAAAGAGAAAAGATACCATGCAGCTTAAGAAAATGACTTTGCAGAAGTTCAACGACAGAAATGATAAATAACTGTCTAGGTCGGAAGTTGTTGAGAGATATGATCACCTAAGCCTGCAGGCATGGTACTTGATGATGATGATGATAATGATTACATATTATATGTCTTATCACCATCATCAGGACATGTCCTTTTGCAGAACATTGCATTCACCAAAGTCCGTCTGAAAGAGCTTACGTCGCTAGCCAGAGCTCCCATTTCTTCTGGTGTCATTTTAAAGAAATCTTTTATGTCCGGGTTCACCCAGCCTTCAATGGGTACCGGATTCTTTTCTAGGAAAGTAAAGCGGCACGGGCGTAATACTGACCACATTACCCCCAAAATCATGTGCCGAAGGTCTGTAAAATTTCTGGTCACCAACACCATATTCCCTATACGCCACTCGGCGTGACGGGTGTACTTTACTTTTTACTTTTATTCCGAACTGGGTGTGACCAAGGTCAGGCGCCTCAAGTGAGGAAAATTCAGGATGGATCCGGAAGAGTCCACCAGGAGAGTATGGGGTCTGAATGACATTAGGACTGCAAGGACTGGATTGAAGTAACAAGGCTAACCAAAATGTAACACGGTAGTGAGTGTCTCAAGTAGGACTATGGAGCTGCCAAGGTCATAATACGGTAATCCATAGAAAAAATGTAGTCACTTCAGGACCCCATAGTCTACACGTGTTCTGATGGCTGTGACATCATTTGTGACCCGGAAAGTACAGACTGTACGGGCAAGGAAACGTACTACGGATTAGACTGCACTCTCAAATCTCCGGACAACTGTTTGAACGAAACCTGTGAACAGTTAATCGGGGTCTGCGTCTCGTATGTCGATGATTCCCACGTTAAGAAGAGTACTACAACAAACCCAAGCATATGGATACCTTAATGTGTTTCTGTGCTGGACATGGTTCATTTCTTGGTGTTTTTCCGTGAAGCCATGACACATATCTTGATGTGTTTCTGTGCTAGTAAAGTAAAGTACCCCCGTCACGCCAAGTGGCGTATAGGGAAATATGGTGTTAGTGACCCTATATTATACAGAACTTCAGCACATGATTTTTGGGGTAATGTGGTCAGTATTACGCCCGTGCTGCTTTACTTTCCCAGAAAAAAATCCGGTACCCATTTAAGGCTGGGTGAACCCGGAAGCCGTCGGTTGGGATCGAACCCTACCCCTTGTCCGTGGTAGTCCAGCTCACTAACCACTGAGCTATCGCGGCTCCCGTTTCTGTGCTAGCCATGGCTCATATCTTAGCTTGTGTGTGCGTGTGTGTGTGCTGGCCATGGCTCATATCTTGGTGTGTGTCATGTTAGTCATATCTCATATCTTGGTGTGTCCGTGTTAATCATATCTCACATCTTAGTGTGTATCTGTGTTAGCCATGTGTCATATCTTTGTGTGTGCATGTTTGGGTTAGATATCTCATATCTTTGTGTGCATGTTTATGTTAGTCATATCTCATATCTTTGTGTATGTCACATCTCATATCCTTGTGTGTGTGTGCATGTCTGTGTTAGTCACCTCTAGTGACTCGGGCAGATGGTGCTCGTCAACCTGGGAGGGCCGACCATCTAAGGGCAGAATCCCCCTACAGAAAAGACAATCTGCTGCCTTGCATGAAGATTGGGGACAATTAAAGGCTAAGGAAAGGAAACCTGAATAAAATGCTGGCTGAAATCGGATGCACTGGACCACTGGCGCAGAACACAGTGCAACGTTTTAACAGGTGTTCAATCAGAGTGGATCTGGCAGACTCTAATTGTGATGTTCTGTCTGTGGGGGCGATCAACACCCTTAACCTGACATCTGACTTCATGTGAGAGTTTGGAATCCTACTCTGATTGAGTCCTGATCGCAGAGAGAGAGAGAGAAAAAGAGAGAGAGAGTGAGAGAGTGAGAGAGAGAGAGAGATTTCAGTTGTACATTTTCCATCACTGGTTATAGTATGTCCAAGGTAGTTGTAGTTCTGAACTGTCTCCAGGTCTATTCCTTCAATTTTGATATCCACTTGTGGGTTTTGAGTATTTTCTTTGTTTATGATCATAGTTTTAGTACTTTTTGATATTCATATCTAGTCCATATTTTTTGCTTGTCGTGTTTATTTCATTAAGTAATTGTTGTAGATTTTTATTGTTTTCTGCTAGTAGTACAGTATCGTCAGCATATCTTAGGTTATTAATTATCTTCTCATTAATTTGTAGGCCTGGCATCTCTATGATGTTTTTAAAGATTCGCTCAGTGTATAGATTGAACAAGCTTGGTGATAGGATGCATCCCTGTCTTACTCCTCTTTTTATATCAATGGGTGTAGAGTTCTCTTTATTATATTTTATTATTGCTGTTTGCTCCCAGTATAGATTACATATTAGTCGTATGTCCATCTAGATGTATCTCTTTTAGGCATGCTATAAGTTGTTTGTGGTGTACTCTACCAAAGCTTTGGTGCACTCTATGAAGCAGGCATATATTGATTTGTTTACTTCTGTGTACTTTTCGATTAATGTTCTCATGCAGAATATGGCTTCTTTTGTCCCGCTGTTTTTCCTAAATCCAAATTGCTACTCATCTAATTCAGTATTGATTTTATACTGAATCCTTCCTTGAATAACTTTTAGCAAGATTTTTGTTACCTGGCTCATTAGGCTTGTAGTTCTAAAATCACTGCATTCAACTGCACCATTCTTTTTAGGCAATGCAATGAAAGTTGATGTTTTTAGTTCATTTTGTATGTATCCTGTGTGGTATATGTCGTTGGCATATGTCTGTAATCACTTCAATGCCAAAATCATCTAGTGCCTGTATCATCTCTATCTGTATGCTGTCAGGTCCTACTGCTTTTCCCTTTACATTGTATTTATAGCTTTTTCCACCTCAGATTTTAAGATTGTATAGCCTAATGTACATTTTATAAATGATTTCTTGTCCCTTTGATGATGAAATAGTTCTGTTATATATTCCTGCCACCTATCTATATCTTTATTGTCTGTTAGCATTTTTCCTTTTTTTGTCTGCGATGCATCCACCTTCTGTGGCTTTTTTATTTTTATTAGTCATTCTCTTTTTTTCTGTGTGCATTCCTCCTAAGTCTTGTTTGCTTTTCATAGTTTCTATTTCTATGCATTTTTGGCTGAGCCAGTCTTCTTTTGCCTTTTTGCACATTTTGCGTATTTCATTATCTATTTTATTGTACTGGGCAGTGTTCTTCGTTTGTCTCCTTTCTTCCACTTTTTCTAAGATGGTGTTAGTTATCCATTTTTGTGTTTTGTTCTTTTCATTTTTGGGTAAGATGTCGCAGGTTTCTTGTATGCTTTTCTTTATGCATTGCCATTTGGTTGTTACTTTTTCATCAGGATTTTCTCTTCTGTATTGTTTAATTTCTTCTTCTAGCAGCTTCTGGTATGTGTTCTTTACTTGTTTTGTATCATCATCATAATGTGCCATACCGGTTGGCGTAGGTGATCATGTCCCTCCACAATCTTCTATCCACAGTGCATCGTATCAGTTCTGTTGTTGACTGTTTTCCATGCCATGACACCAAGCTATCCAGTATTTTCTCTCTTTGTCGCCCGCGATCTCTCTTTCCTTTTATTTTGCCAGTTGTAACCAAGTATTCCAACTTTCCTCTTCTCATGATGTGCCCGAAAAATGTTCATTGCTTCTTTCTGATGTTTTTTAAGAGCTCCCTTTTTGTGTTGGCCTCTTTTAGAACTTCCTCATTGGTCTTTTTAGCTGTCCAGGGAACTTTCAACATTCTTCTGAGAAATCCCATCTCTGTGGCCTCTAATCGTCTTTTCATTTGTTTGTCTACTGTCCATGATTCGCTTCCATAGGTCAGAATTGGTTCTATATAGCACCCATGAACTCTCTTTCTTATTTTTATTGACATAGATTTGTTGCATAAGATATTTTTCATTTTCTGAAATGCCATTTTGGCCTGAGCTATTCTGCTTTTTATTTATGTGGTGCATCTCCCATGTGATATTATTGTGCCCAAGTATTTGAAACGTTGCACTTGTTTCAGATTTGTCTCGTTTATTTTAATGCTGCATGATGGTGGTGATTGTTTCTTCGATATAACCATTACTTCAGTTTTTTTACTATTCAGACTGAGACCTTTCTTGTTGCTTTCTTCTACTATTATGTCTATCATTTCTTGTAGTTCATTCTCTGTCTCTGCTATTAATACTGTGTCATCCGCATATCGCAAATTATTTATGTTGTGACCGTTGACTTCAATTCCTTTTTTTGTCTCCTATTGATCTCATAATATATTCGCTGTAAAGTGAAAACAAATTTGGCGACAGAACACAGCCTTGTCTGACTCCTTGCTTTATATATTGGAATTGTCCTGTTTGGTTGTTAATTCGTATAGCTGCTGTTTGTTGCCAGTACATGCTTTTTTATGATTCGCAGATCATTACCATCAATGTTTAATTTCTCCAGCATATTGATTATTTCCACATGCTTTACTTTGTCAAATGCTTTCGTGTAGTCTATAAAGCACATATATAGATCTTTCTTTACCTCTATAGATCTTTCTTCTAGATGTTCTTAAGATGTATATTGCATTATTGGTGCCCTTTTCTTCCACAAATCCACATTGTTCCTCACGTATTTCTGGTTTTATTTTGTTCCTTACACGTCTCATAATTATTCTTAGTAATATTTTAGTCATATGGCTCATGAGACTAATAGTGCGATGGTCTTCACAATCAGTGGCTCCTGACTTCTTCGGTATGGCTATAAAGATTGATTTTAGTAGATCTTCGGGTCTGTGTCCAGTGTTATATATGTCATTGAGTAATTTTGTTATGACTTGTACTCCCAGCTCTCCTAATGCATTTATCTCTTCGATTGTTATATTGTCAGGACCTGGAGCTTTGCCTCTTTTCCTGTGTTGAATTGCGTCCTCCACTTCACTCTGCATTATTGGTGGTCCTGTGTCTTCATTTGAATTGAATTGTTTAATTCTAGTCTTTCATCATCATAGAGTTGACTGATATATTCTGTCCATCTTCCATTGTCTTCTCCTGTCCCATTGTTATATTTCCTTCCTTTGATTTCACACATCCTGAAACTTTGACTTCTTTTCTTTCTGTTAATTCATTTAATTGATTGTGCATAAATTTTGAGTCTTTCTTTTGTTGTTTTCCATTTCTTCACATTTCTGTTTTAACCATCCTTCCTTTGCTTCACTGCACTTGTTTTGGATCTCTTTGTGCAATATTTTGTATGTCCGTTCTTCTTTCTTATGTTTCCTTCTTTCGTCCATTAGTTGTAATATTTCTTTTGTCATCCATTTCTTTTTGTTGATTATTTTTGTCACTGGTATTACTTCTTTTGATGTTTGTTGAATCGATTGTTTGAGCATTTCCCATTGCTCCTGGATGTCCTGTATTTTCTCAATAGCATTATATCTATTTTGTACTATCATGCTGTACTTATCACTCATCTGTTTATCTACTCTTAGCATATCTAGTTCTAATTTTATATTTCTTGGTGATTTCTGTGCCTTCCGCAGTTTTATTCTTATCTCCAACTACTGGTACATGGTCACTATTACAATCTGCTCCTGGCCTTGTGTTAACCGATGTTAGCCCATTCCTGAATCTTCTCTGTACCAGTATAAAATCAATTTGATTGTGTACTTTTTTGTCTGGGCTTTGCCATGTCCATAGTCGCCTAGGGCGTTGTTTGAACCAGGTGTTACCTATAATCATTGCATGTGTCTTTGCCCAATCTATCAATTTATCCCCTCTGGCATTCGTCTCTCCAAGGCCATGCCCCCCAGTCACATTTTGCACTTTAGCTGTTCCTACCTTTGCATTGAAATCCCCTAATATAATAGTTATTTCTTGGGATTTACACTGTTCCATGGTTGCCTCTAGCTCCTCGTAAAAAGTGTCAATGTCTTCTTCTTCGCTATTACTTGTTGGTGCATAAACTTGAATTATGTTAATATCCATTGGTCTGTCTCTCATTTTTACTAGCAGAATTCTGTCTGATACTGGCCAAAATCCTTTCACTGTTTTGCTTCTTTCTCTATCTAACATGATGCCTACTCCTCTTTCGTGTGTGGTTCCCCCAGAGTAAATTACATTTCCACTGTCGCGTTGTAATAATCCAGCTCTTGTCCATCTCATTTCACATAGTCCCAAGATGTTCAACTTCATTCTCTTCATTTCTTGGCTTATGTTTTCTAGTTTTCCAACCTGGAATGCTGATCTAATGTTCCAAGTTCCTATTGCTAGTGTCTCTTTATTTTGTTTTGTATAGGTATCTTTAATATCTTTTTGATTTAAAGCTGTTATATCTAGTGAATTTGTTGATGAATTAGACTTTTGCTTGTTTCTCTTTAGTTTGATTTTCATTTTAATCATTACAGGATTATGATCTGAATTAATATCTGCTCCTGGGTAGGTTTTGGCTTTCTTTACGCTGTTACTGAACCTTCTTTTATCATTATGTAATCTATTTGATTCCTCTTCTTATCTCCAGGGCTTTTCCATGTGTATAGTTTCCTTTTCTCTTGCTCAAAGAAGGTGTTACATATTATCAGCCTGTTTTCTTCACAGAATTGTATTAATCTTTCTCCTCTGTCATTTCTTTTTCCTAAACCATGATTTCCTTTAATGGTCTTATATCTACCTTTTCCTACTTTAGCGTTCATGTCACCCATTACAATCAAGATGTCTGAAGATTTCACTTGCTTCATAACTTTATTTAGGTCTTCATAGTATGCCTCTATTTGTTCATCTGTGTAGTCTTGAGTAGGTGCATATGTCTGTATTATTGCTATGTCGAATGGTTTTGCTTTCAACTTGAGTAGTATAATCCTATCACTGTTAGTGGGTACTTATATATTTGTTTAGCTCTCTTTTTATCAGTATTCCTACCCCCCTTTGATGTTCTGTTGTGTTTCCTGAGTATATAAATGTGTATTGTTCGTCCTCTGTATACTCATATTCTTTCCATCGTGTCTCTGATATGCCTAAAATATCTATATTTATTCGTTCTGCTTCTTGAATCAGATTTTCCAATTTCCCTTCTTGATATAGAGTCCTAACATTCCAAGTACTTATTTTAAGATCTTTCCTCCGACATAAGTTCTAATTCATCTCCATGGCTTCCTCTGGACTAGTACGTGATGAGGCTCCAATCTCTTTCACGGCGGTCACCCACATTCGTCTTTGGTGTCCTGAACATGCCTCTTGTGCATCACACACTTTTCTGTTTTCGCTTTCTGTGCCGTTGGTCATTGCTGACTCTTCCGCTCCATCCACCGTTGCAGACTTTGTACAATTCGGAATGGACATTTCCGTCTGCCTGGCGCGACAGTGAAAAACAATGACCTATCATCGATAGGTTAATCTCGTATGAAAAGAAGATAAATACCCACTTAACAACGAGAATTTCCACCATCCACCAGCCTGTCAGAAGTTAAACAACCACAACAGGCATGAGCAGAATATTAAATCCAAGAATCACACCGCGTGTAACCCTGACCCTTCGGATTGTAAAGAAAGCACATTAGCCACTCAGCCACAGAGGTTCATTCAATATTTCATCATCGTCATCATCATCAAGTACTAAGCCTGCTGGCGTAGGTGATCATGTCTCTCCCCAACTTTCGATCACGACAGTTATTTATCATTTCTGTTGTTGACCTTCTGCCAGGCTCTTAGATGTCTGGTATCGTGTCTCTTTGCTTCCCTCAATCTCTTCGTCCCTCAATTTTCCCAGTTGTTACAATATATTCCAGCTGTTCTCTTCTCATTACATGGCCAAAAAATGATAATTGTTTCTTCCTAATATTGGAAATTAGCTCTCTTTTTGTTTTCACTAATTTCACTATTCACAATATTCACAATTCAAAATTCACTATTTACAAACACCCAATTATTGATATCACTGTACAAACGCGGTAAAATATTCGTGTCACTATGCTCATATATCCAAATCTCTTATTCTTTCTCTCACTGTTTCTCCCTATCTCTCTATCTCTGTAATACACATACAACCAATAAGTCGTGGAATTGTATAAACAAATCCTTTCCGCGGAACAACAATCGTTCTCTTTCGACAAAGATTTGGTTATTTGGTTATGGAAGGCCACGGTATCACTGCAAACGAATTCAAATCCATAATTGCTCAACCGCCCGTGCCAGCGTAATCATCCGAATTAATATCTCATCTCCCAAACAAAGAAAGGTAACTGTAGTCCCCATCGTAGCAGTCTCAGCACACGCCAAAACACATATAAGGCGAAACCGCGCAAAAAGTGAACACAGCCAACTGTTCCCTGTCATACAATATCATCATTCATCGTTCACAATTGGAACATCGAAACATGATCAAAACGGATGAGACACACAGCTCACGGTGTGCACAGAGCACTTAACTCAGTAGCTCCTGCAACAAGCCGAACTTGGAATATGAGGCAACTGTAACAAGGAACACTTTTCATGCATAGCCTTCAATTGTTCCCGCCGCCTATCCACCATATACCGGAAGTTCACGTCCTCTTGAAAATGATGATCGTCATATTTTTTTTAATGCGCTTGATTATGTTAGGCCATCGTTGTTGACTCCAATTCCGACCATATAGACATACAGTTAGTCGTAGGATTATCCCCGTCGCACACCAAACAACAGACCGTAAGATTAGCGTACGGCTGGTCTAGGGACATACTATGAACCATTACCAACATGATGACGTATTTTTTTTGTATCGATCGACAAAGATATTTCTGTGTATACTTCCAGTGGCGTAACGCAAGTTACAGTGGCCAGGGAATTATGGAGGTTCTCAGCGCTCAGGACAAGGTAAGTATGGAGGTTCCCATCTATCTATCTATCTATCTATCTATCTATCTATCTATCTATCTATCTATCTATCTATCTATCTATCTATCTATCTATCTATCTATCTATCTATCTATCTATCTATCTATCTATCTATCTATCTATCTATCTATCTATCTATCTATCTATCTATCTATCTATCTATCTATCTATCTATCTATCTATCTATCTATCTATCTATCTATCTATCTATCTATCTATCTATCTATCTATCTATCTATCTATCTATCTATCTATCTATCTATCTATCTATCTATCTATCTATCTATCTATCTATCTATCTATCTATCTATCTGTCTGTCTGTCTGTCTGTCTGTCTGTCTGTCTGTCTGTCTGTCTGTCTGTCTGTCTGTCTGTTTGTCTGCATGTCTATCTGTCTGTCTGTCTGACTGTTCTTTCTTTCTCATTTTATTTCAACTGCTCATTCACATATTTCCCTAATTTATTCTATCTCACGTTCTTCTTTCACTATCTCTTTCCATTCTCGCAGTCGTCTTTAAATATATTCGCCCTTCTAGTCACCCTTCCACCCCTTCTGTCTTTTCCTTTCTATCATTGTCTATTCATCATGCCTCCAACTCTAACATATTGTAACTATCATGTGTTCACAACTACAAGAATAATGATATATAGCACCTTACAATGAAAAATGCGGATTTATCGAAAAATATGAAGAATTAGATGGAAAGAAAAGAAAACAAACGATGACGTATTCATCATCATCATCATCATCAAGTACCGGACCTCCTGGCGTAGGTGATCATGTCTCTCCACAACTTTCGATCACGACAGTTATTTATCATTTCTGTTGTCGACCTGCTGGTAAGCCATTCTCTTAAGCTGTCTGATATCTTTTCTCTTTGCTTCCCTCTATCTCTTCGTCCCTCAAATTCCCCAGTTGTTACAATATATTCCAGCTGTTCTCTATCTAAATCTAGATCGCGATCATTCATGTTGTTGATCTATCAAGATGAAGTCTTAAAACAACTAACAACGAATAGAGAACTACTAAACACAATTCGAATAAAACAAATGAAATTTGTGGGGCATGTTAAAAGACACAACAGCCTGTTAAAAGTAATCTTGAAAGGGAAAATACAAGGTAAAAGAGTCAGAGCAGACCAAGACTAACATGGACGAGTAACATTAAATTATTGGCAGACAGTCTATGACAATCTACACCATCAAATCAAGAGACAGAGCGGAATGGCGCTCCATGGCAGCCAACCTTCCATGTGGAGACAACACTCAATGAATGAACGACAATGAGCAGTCTAAGGGAAATAACATATATTTATAATAGTTTTTGCACAATTACTTCCCCTGAAACAAAAAAACTTTAAAAATTATTCAAGTATTAATTTTTTTTTATATGTTAGCAGACAATTCATGCATTACAAAGGACATGCGTATTTTAAAAGCTAACATTTCAATAAAACAAGACCAACTGCACGGAAATCAAGCATTCTCCAGGACAATTCATCATCATTGAATGCCGTCTCTACATCGAAGGAGATGGTTGCCATGGTGCGCCATTCCGCTCTGTCTTGCTTTGATGGTGCAGATTGTCATATACTGTTTTGTCCATCTTTCTATTTTACTCGTACATGTTAGCCTTAGTATGCCTCTTTTACCTTGTATTTCCCTTCTCTCATTTGTCTTGTTTGAATTGTATTCTCTTTTCATTTTCAGTTGTTTTAAGACTTCATCGTTTGTTTTATTTCCTTTCCATCAAATTCTTCCTCCTCTTATATAAATCCACATTTCAGAGGCTTTAATTCTCTGTTCTGTTTTCTTGTCTAATCTCCATGTTTCTGCACCATACAGTAATGTTGAGACGATATAACATTTTGCTTTTCTTGGTTTTTAGCCCTGGTGTTATTTATTTTTATGTTAGTATATTGTTTTCATACACTAAATTTACCTTTTGCCATTGCTGTTCTTTTGTTTATTTCCGTTTTACATTTTCCATCATTAGTTATAGTATATCCAAGGTAGTTATAAGCCCTGAACTGACTCCTGGTTTATTCCTTCAACTTTGATATCCACTTGTAGGTTTTGTTTATTATCTCTGTTTATGATCATAGTTTATTTTTTTCATATCTAATTCACATTTTTTGTCTGTATATATTTATTTCATTAAGTAATTGTTGTAGATCTATAGGATTTTCTGCTAGTTGTACAGTATCATCAGCATATCATAGGTTATTGATTATCTTTCCTTTAATGTTGAAGGCTTGGCATATCTAGGGAGCCGCGATAGCTCAGTGGTTAGTGAACTGGACTACAAAGGACAAGGGGTAGGGTTCGATCCCAACCGACGGGTTTCGGGTTCGCCCAGCCTTAAATGGGTATCGCATTTTTATCTGGGAAAGTAAAGCAGCACGGGCGTAATACCGACCATATTACCCCTAAAATCATGAGCTGAAGGTCTGTAAAATATAGGGTCACTAACATCATATTTCCCTATACGCCACTTGGCGTGACGGGGTACTTTACTACTTTTACTTTACTTGGCATCTCTGTGACGTTTTTAAAGATTTTCTCAGGAAATATTTTGATCATTGGTCGTCACAATTATATAATTATCGACAATAACGTTATAGGGGATTCCAATGGAATACCGTCATTCAGTAGAGGACATCTTATGTGTAGGTGATACCCGAGCGTCATCAAGCTAATGTATGCAAGATAAAGATAAAACAAGCACAATGTTAACCTCAGATGATAGATGTACAACAGAGAAGTGATACTCTATGGCTCAGGCAAAAGCATCTTTCCAAAAAATGAGAATAAACTGTGCAATCTATTTTTGATAATAGAAACAAGACAACGAGTTCTTAAATGTTATGTAGAGCCAGTCTTAAGATATGGATGTGAATTGTTGATAATTGACAAAAGACAAGAAGATCACTGGAGGCTGTAGAAATGTAGTTTTACAAAATAATATTGAGAGTACCATGGACAGCTAAGAAGAGTAATGAAAACGTTCTGAAAGAGGCCAAAGCAAAAAGAGAGTTAATTTCCAATATTAGGAAGAAGCAGTCATTATTTTCTGACCATGTAATGAGAAGGGAACAACTGGGATATATTGTAACAACTGGAATATATTGTAACAACTGGAATATATTGTAACAACTGGGAAAATCGAGGGACGTAAGGGATAGAGGGATGGGGAGATAAAAAAGACCGGACAGCTTAAAAGAATGGCTTGGCAGAAGTTCAACAACAGAATGTTTGGAGATGACGTCATGGGACGCACCAAAATGGCAGCTTATTTATATTCGGGCTATGGACTGAGCAGGGTTTACTTTGAATACCACGATGAGTGTTGTTGCAGCGAGTTGGCGGGTTTTTGGGGATGTATTCAAGGGTTTGAACATGAGTGTTTGTTCACAGTTCGTTGGCCTTCGCTGTAGATAAAGTCGTTAATTTGATGTCTTAGTATGTGACATTGGTAGCTAAGGACCTAACTTGTGCAAACGGATGGCATTGGCAAGGATCATTTTGAATCTATGAAGTGGGCTAATTTTGTGTTTAACTCAAAAGCATATGTGCTTTTTAACCAAAAAAATTTTTTTTTTTTGGGACTCAATGAAGATATCCCCGATGGAAGAATAAATTGTACTATTAGTCCCATAAATGATTCGCTTCCAGAGGTTTATGACGTAAACAAAGCAGTTTTGTCATTGCAAGTGAATAATGTCCACACCTATAATTGGTCAGGATTGTGTAGCAGCAGCAGCTTTATAGCGAACACAGAAAACATCACAGGATTGTGCTGTTCTGAAACAGCTATGCCATGCTACCCTAGAATTGCCTTTAATGGGATTACTGTGACCACAAACCACTCTCCATGTGTGTGCCACGTATTTACACCACTGAAAGAAATTCTGAATATAACAACATCATGTGCCGTCTGTGATATTAATGAACACATACCAGGAGCCTCCACTATGATTGATACAACAGTTGCACCAAGCACTTCAACAAGCCATATCTATGGAATGTTCATCTGACATTGTTCTTGAATGATGTCCAAGTTAATGAGACATCAGAATCGTGTGGCGGCAGCTACAAGAAGGGAGCGGAGAACATCATCAATTGTGTTTTACTAACTACAGGTCATGTGGCTTCTGTTGGATTGGAAATGATAACTTACCACCACTGTGTGTCTATATGTTTGGAATTGGAGTCATCAATGATGGCCTAACATCATAAAGTGCTACGACGATCATCATTTTCGGGAGGACGTAAACTCCCATGGTATATGGTGGATAGGCGGCAGGAACCATTGAAGGCTATGTCTGAAAAGTGTTCCTTCTTGCAGTTTCCTCCTATTCCAAGTCCGGCTTGTTGCAGGAGCTACTGAGTTAAGTGCTCTGTGCACAGCGTGAGCTGTGTGTCTCATCCATTTTGATCCTGCTTCGATATCCCGCTTGTTTACGATGAATGATGATATCGTATGACGGGGAACAGTTGGCTGTGTTCACTTTCTGCGCGGTTTCGCCTTATGTCTTTTGGCGTGTGCTGAGACTGCTACGATGGGGACTACAGTTACCTTTCTTTGTTTGGGAGATGAGTTAGTAATTCGGATGATTCCACTGGCACGGGCGGTTGAGCAATTATGGATTTTAATTCGTTTGCTACAATCAAGAGACGAACACGTTCAATCAATGTAGGACAGGGACAATCAGTAGACGAACACGTTCAATCATTGCAGGACAAGGACAATCAGTAGACGAACAAATTCAATCAATGTAGGACATGAACAATCAGTAGACGAAACGTTCAATTAATGTAGGACAAGGACAATCAGTATACGAACACGTTTAATCAATGTAGGACAGGGACAATCAGTAGACAAACACGTTCAATCAATGTAGGACAGGGACAATCAGTAGACGAACACGTTCAATCAATGTAGGACAGGAACAATCAGTAGACGAACACGTTCAATCTATGCAGGACAGGGACAATCAGTAGACGAACACGTTCAATCTATGCTGGACAGGGACAAACAGTAGACGAACACATTCAATCAATGTAGGACAGGAACAATCAGTAGACGAACACGTTCAATCTATGCAGGACAGGGACAATCAGTAGACGAACCCGTTCAATCTATGCAGGACAGGAACAATCAGTAGACGAACACGTTCAATCTATGCAGGACAGGAACAATCAGTAGACGAACACGTTCAATCTATGCAGGACAGGAACAATCAGTAGATGAATCAATGATTGCAGGAAGTGATGGGAGAGTGGATACGGGAATTCCCCGACTGTGCCCGAACTAAATATGAAAGATTGTCTGTACTGTGTCCTGAAGTGAAAGATTTATCTCGGATGGTGAATTATCGCACATTGTTAGAATTTTGTCTAGAAATGAAGATTTTCTATTGGTTCAAATTGTTTGGTTTTGGCCACAAGTATAGGCGCTATCTCACGTGGTGAATTGACCTTCGATGTTAGGGTTGTATTTACTAGTGTTGTCAATTTACTTGGTGTGTTAGTCTTTAATATTAGAAAATGTATGAAGGTGATGGAAATACTTTACATGGAGAAATGGTTCATTTTGCTAAGAATATGTATTAATTAAGGTGACGGAGAAATCTTTCATGATGAAATTGTCCACTTTGCTAGAAAGTATATAATTTTCTTAATAACATTAGCATGCTCACATAAAATGAAATGTAAGGGAAGTAATTTTGGCAAAATATATACATTTAACAGATTTCTTGATTCTTTCCCTTAGTGCCATTTTTTTTATTAAAGGGAGAGAATTTTACCATTTTAGTTAATCTTTCTTATTTTTGAGTTGCCTCTCTGAGAAAGATTACCTGAACTATCTTATTCTTTAAAAAGTTTTGTTATAAATACACGCATTCCTCTATTTTTAAATTTATTTCACTATTGTTGTCCGTTGTTTACCTGTTTCATCTGCGTACACTTTGTATCCGTTACTTCTTATTTCTAACGCTGTCGAATGTTTTTTTGATCTGATCTGGTTAATTAATAGTATTAGAGGTCTATTTTAATGCATGGAAAATATACTAACATCAAAACAAATTAACACCAGGGTTAAAAATGAGAATAGCAAAATGTTACATCTTCTGAATATTTATGTATGGTGCAGAAACATGGACATTAGACAAGAAAACAGAACAGAAAATTGAAGCCTTTGAAATGTGGATTTATAGAAGAATAGGAAGAATTGGATTTTAGAGAAAAGAAAACAAATGATGAAGTCTTGAAACAACTAAAAATGAAACGTGGACTACTAAGTACAATTCAAATAATACAAATGAGAATTGTGGGGCATTAAAAGACGCAGTAGCCTAATAAAGGTAATATTGGAAGGGAAAATACAAGGTAAACGAGGCAGAGGCAGGCCAAGACTAACATGGACGAGTGACATCAAAAGATGGACAAGTTAGCCTGTGACAACCTGCACCATCAAATCAAGAGACAGAGCGAAATGGCGCTCCATGGTAGCCAACCTTCGTCACGGAGACGGCACACAATGATGAAAGATGATTATAGTTCTATTTCTTCATCCTCATCTTCTGCTTATTCTGTTTCTTCCTGCCATAAACCTCGGGGTGTTGGGAAATCACTGGCAAACCTTATCTGTCATGTCGGTCTGTAACTCTCTACGGAATAGCAAGCAACAACACGTCCTTTGTTTGTCTTTTCCCTTGTATTAATGTCACCATCACCATACTTCGCCAGTAACCATTAGTATTCACTCTCCTACCTGCAAACACAGGTAGATGTCTGCACTGTACACGACCGACCACGCAAACAAAAGATGGATTGATGGAATATTAGTAACACTAGCAAACTTAACAGCAGACCAGGCCAGCAGAAGAACAAAAGACAGTAATATTATATCTTTGCCCTGGACGCTAAAGGCAAATAAAGAAGGAAAGCAGAGGAAGAATTAAGAAAAAGAAGACAGCAGAAGACTTCCGCAGCACCGGCGGGTCCCTGGAGTAAGTTTAGAAAGCCTGTTAATTTTTAGAAATGGTGATTATAATTTTTCTCGTCCTTTTTAAAAAAAAAAAAAAAATATATATATATATATATATATATATATATATATATATATATATATATATATATATATATATATATATAATTTGATTAGATCAACTTTTTTTTCAACTCTAATCTTTATCAACTCTAATCTTTATCAACTATTATCTATATCAACTCTTAACTTTATCAACTTTTTCCCGATTTTTCAAACACTAAATGGCTTGTACGATTAGTCAGTGTTGCTCTTAATACAGTCAAGTGTAACATGGCTGCTGAAAGTACACCATATCATTACATACTAAAAAGACGAATAATGACGTTGTCCTGAAATGATATCCACGAATCAAATTCAAATGTCATCTTTGAACAGTTGTCAACAATCATGACATCATGACTGAATACCAAAAGAGACCGCCGGGTTTGGACACATAACATCATTGTCCGAATATACTCTAAAATACGATGTGGTTTTTATCTTAACAAACGGACTAGGTACATTTATTTAGTGCTTCTCATTTCAATTGTATTTCCGCGTTAATTATGTGCCATCAAATTGGAGCTCAAATCTTCGATCTTCTTGTTCCATCTATTTCCCAAGATGTTGACAATTGTAAATGGCACATGAAGACACTGAACACCACTGAGAAAAAGAAACTGAAAATCACTGGGGAAAATTGGACATTATAATAAAAAGGACAGAAGCAATGGCAGCAACGAAGAAAACGACTTCACGGCAATGTACAATAAAGACAAGTGGAAGAATATTAAAACAGGTAAATGAATTTAAATATCTGGGAACAATGTTAACATCAGATGGTAGGTGTACAACAGAGGTGAGGCGCAGATGGCTAAGGCTAAAAGCAGCTTTCGAAAAAATGAGAAAGATACTGTGCAATCCATTTTTCACAATAGAAACAAGAAAAAGAGTTCTTAAATGTTATGTAGAGCCAGTCTTAACATATGAATGTGAATCATGGACAATAGGACACCAGACAAGAAAATCACCAGAGGCTGTAGAAATGTGGTTTTGCAGAAGAATGTTGAGAATACAATGGACAGTTAAGAAGAGTAACGAAAACGTTCTGAAAGAGGCCAAAACAAAAAGAAAGCTAATTTCCAAAATTAGGAAAAAAAACAACAGCATTTTTTAGCCATGTAATGAGAAGGGAACAGCAGGAATATATTGTGACAATTAGGAAAGTTGAGGGACGAAGAGACAGAGGGAAACAAAGAGATAAGATACAAGACAGCTTAAGAGAATAGCTTGGCAGAAGGTCAACAACGGAAATGATAAATAACTGTCGTGATCGAAAGTTGAGGAGAGACATGATCACCTACGCCAGCAGGCATGGTACTTGATGATGATGATGATAATAATAAAAACATAGAAACAACTGCATGCAGATCATTTCCTTTTTTTCTGTTTGTTGTAGTTTGTGGATGTTCTCATGTGATTTACTAAACACCTTTGTTTCTGGGCAACAGGCCAATAATGTAGTGATGCGGTAAAGCTAGTAGCATGAGCAAGTAGTGGGGTGTGACGTACACGCTTACAAGGTATGGTGACAGCTTTAGAAATAAGGAACGCAACAAAATACTGACAATTTGGTCTACAAGCGGCTTTGTTTCCTCATCAATTCTGTCTTTCATTACATGTTTAGAGCTTATTGAAATCTGTGTTCTGATCATTAGGTAATAGCTCCTGCAAGACATCGGGTAACTGACATTGAAATCAATGTTGCACTTCCTCTGTCTGTCTGTCTGTCTGTCTGTCTGTCTGTCTGTCTGTCTGTCTGTCTGTCTGTCTGTCTGTCTGTCTGTCTGTCCATCCTATTTCTAAGTATGTACTAAGGATCAGCCTAACAATCTATTCACATCACTTTCGTAAGTCTATCTTTCTATCTGTCTCTCTGTCTGTCTATCTTTCTTTCTAAGTATATTTCTTAAAATATATTCATATCAGTTTTATCCTTCTGTCCGTCCGTCGGTCTCTCCTTCCATCTGTCTGTCTTTCTAAGTATAGGTCTTACAATCTAATCGTATCAGTTTTGTCGTCTGACTATTTAGCTACTGTCTGTCTGCCAGTTAAACTTTACATCGATTTATCACTTTATCTATCATGTATGTCTCCCGATCAGTCCATCTTTCAGAAAAAAGTCTATCTGTTTGTCAATCTATTTACCTAACCACACATCTACCCCTCTACCACTCTCTCCGCCCCTCCCACGCCTCTATCCACCCATTCGTCTCCTCCACTCAGGTAAACCCAGCCCGTTTCCCAGAATTCAGTCACCGCCTTTTGTTTCTCCAGACTCATTTCCTGACCAAGGGAGTTAATCTCTCCACCAATCCGTTTCGCAGGCGCAGGGAGAAAAACGAAAGAAGAAGAGATGAAACCACTCGATTTGTTTATGTACATTAAACAAGATGTTGGTCTCTGGGCCGCTGACAGCTGACAGAAGAAGCAAACCAACTCTCTTGTTTTTGAAACTGAAGATTGGTGTAAACGGCTCGCGGAAGATGGCGCCATTGAAAGTACGGGAGACCGAAATTTAATGTATATTCTTTGTGTTTTAAATTGTATTGTTCGTTCATTGATTTTGATTTGCGCTTTCGCTATTGGCGGGGTCAAAAACAGGAATAAAGTTAAAGAAGGTACAGTTAAGAGTCTAACAATATGGGGAGAATCACACATTTTTGAGACTGTTTTTTGGGACAATACGTTGTTTTTTTAACTACCAACACGAAAGACTGGCAAAAACTAAGGATGGCAAAATGTTACATCTTCTCAATATTCCTGTATGGTGCAGAAACATGGACATTAGACAAGAAAACAGAACAGAACAGAAAATTGAAGCCTTTGAAATGTGGATTTATAGAAGAATATGTAGAATTGGATGGAAACAAAAGATAACAAACGATGAAGTTTTAAAACAACTGAAAATAAAAAGAGAACTACTAAATACAATTAAGACAAACCAAATGAAATTTTTGGGCATGTTAAAAGACACAGCAGCCTACTAAAAGTAATATTGGAAGGAAAAAATACAAGGTAAAAGAGGCAGAGGCAGAGGCAGACTAAGACTAACATGAACGAGTAACATCAAAAGATTGACAAGTCAATCTATGACAGCCTTCACCATCAAAGCAAGAAACAGAGTAGAATGGCGATCTATGGTAGCCAACCTTCGTTGCGGAGAAGGCACTCGATGATGATGCTGAACACAAAAGGTCTTCTTTTTTTTTTTTAATCTCCAGGGGAAGCAACAAAGAGAAAAGTAAAAAAAAAAAAAACGTAAAAAGTCTCGTCACGTAAAGTAGCGTATAGGAAATATGGTATTAGTGACCATGATTTTTACAGACCCTCGGTACATGATTTTTTTGGAGGTTATGTGGCGGGTACTGTGTTCGTGTCGCTTTACTTCCCCCCCCCCCCCAAACAAAAATAAAATCAGATACCCATTAAAGGCTGGGTGAACCCGGAAGCCGTCGGTTGGGATCGAAACCCTACCACTTGTCCTTTGTAGTCCAGTTCACTATTCACGGAGCTATCGCGGTTCCATTATTATATTACATTACTACATCATTAGTATATTAGTATAATTATTATTAATATTATTATATGTAATTATTATATGTTATTATTATATGTTATTATTATTATTATGTGTATGTTATTATTATAAAAGAGAGCTAATTTTCAATATTGGAAAGAAACAATCATCATTTTTTGGCCATGTAATGAGAAGTGAACAGCTGGAATATATTGTAACAACTAGAAAAATTGAGGGACGAAGAGATAGAGGGAAGCAATGAGAAAAATATAAAATACAGCTTAAGAGAATGGCTTGGCAGAAGGTCAATAACAGATAAATAGCTGCCGAGATCGAAAGTTGTGGAGAGACATGATCACCTACGCCAGCAGGCCCGGTACTTGATGATGATGATGATGATTATTATTAGTACTACTATTAGTAAGTTTTTCTTTCCCAATTTTAATCTGATAAAATGTTTCCTTTCTAAGACAACCAACCCAAAAGGCCCTTATCACTTCCGCTACGCCAATCCACTTCTCCCTGCAATTATTCCAAGCTTCTTCTTTTTTGTACTACTCCTTGTACCACGAGGTGTTACAGAAATAATGTTTTTGTGTAATAAACACAACACCGGTGACGTTAGTCCCTACACGTTGACGGACATTCTTCGAAGAACTGAGATCAGAGCACTCGCGGACATTTTCGATGTGCAATGAGAGTGATCTGTTGATTAAACTAAACTAAACTAAACTAAACTAAATTAAAATAAACTAAACTAAACTAAACTACACCAAACCAAACCAAACCAAACTAAACCAAAACAAAATAAACTAAATCAACTAAATTAAACCAAACTAAACTAAACTAAACTAGACCAAACTGAACTAAACCAAACTAAACTAAACTAAGTCAAACTGAAGCAAACTAAAACTAAACCAAACTAAACTAAACTAAACTAAACTAAACCAAACCAAAACAAAGCAAAGTAAAGCAAAGCAAGCCAATCTTAACTAAACAAACAAATTTCATCTAACCTCCAACATGTAGCACATATCTTTCTCCCATTTCATCATCTCATCTCGTATCCCTCCGTCCACTTCTCCATAACTTTCCCTTCCCAATCATCATAGATGTAGTAGTATTTATCTGTGCCTCATCGTGTGTTGTCGGTATTCTCGTCTTCTGAAGAAGGCCGCATGAAGGCCGAAACGTCAGTATTTTGTTGTGTTCCTTTTTGTAAAGCTATCAATCACCATACCTTATAGGATTGTGCGTTACACCCCACTACTGGCTCCTAAACTATTAGGATCACAAGGAGAAATATCACACAAGAAATTAAATCCTCTCCTATTTTATCCATGTAACGAGTTTCATTGCAGTCTGTAATTTCCAATATCCGCTCCACCACTTGTCGTCCTACTCGACTGCATAGGTGACAATTTCAAACCTCAACAGTCGCCTCTTAAGACATGCATTCACACATGAAAAAGTTCGCTAAAGGATACAACAAACAAAGGCAGTACATGACTATCTTTTGACTAGATTGTGAAGAAACGCAAAATGAAATAGTGTGGCCACGTACCTCGATCACCTGATCTAGCAACTCCACTCTGAATGGAACTATGAAAGAAGCGAGAAGGAGAGATGAACATAAAGAGATGGAAATGTAACATGAAAAACTGACAGGCCTCGACTTCGCAGAGAGTTTCATAGAATTTTTTTTTTTCGTTCGCCAGCTTTTACCTTTGACGAAGTTCCTAGAGATTTCTTCTTCTTCTTCTATCCTTCCTCTATTGCCGTTGGCGTCGAGGGGAGAAACAATCTGCGATTCTTTGCTCTTCTGTTGGCCTCTTCTGATGTTATTCCTCCTAGTGACTCTAGTATTCCCTTTATCCATCTCTTTCTCGGTCGTCCTCTTAATCTGACGTTTTCGTAGCGTTTGTTTATGGCTAGAGACTAGGAACTGAATTTTGCGTGTTAATCCGTTTTTCCCTGGCAACCGCGTGCACAGGGGTTCCTCGCCGCACAGGCAGATAACTCCGTCTTCGTAGGTACTCATATTTTTCCGTCGATGAGTAATTGACGTTTCAAGCCGGGTCTCGCTGCTGAGACCAGGGGTGGTTGCCGCAGAGAGAAATCACAGATAAAAATCCCAACCGGTGTAGCCGGGATTTGAACCCATAACATCTCTGTCTCGAGGCCTGCGTCTTGCCTCTAGTCCAACCAGCCCCCCATCTTCTCATAGAATGACTAAAGATAGAGAGACATGGAGAACGTTGATAAAGTCTGTCAGTGGTGCCTCAACGACCCCCAGGTTTGTCCCTATCCCCGCATATACATTTGATTTAATCTCATTTCACATTATGTGATTATAGTCCCGTGCCGGTCAAGATTTATCCATATCTAACATTTAGTACAAACAATACACTTATACATTTCCTTATAGCTGTTATCATGTTAAACGATTCATCATCATCAAGTACCGGATCTGCTAGTTTAGGTAATCATGTCTCTCCACAACTTTCGATCACGACAGTTATTTATCATTTCTGTTGTTGACCTTCTGCCAAGCCATTCTCTTAAGCTCTCTGGTATTTTTTCTATTTGCTTCCCTCTATCTCTTCGTCCCTCAATTTTCCCAGTTGTTGCAATATATTCTAGCTATTCTCTTCTCATTACATGGCCAAAGAATGATGATTGTTTCTTCCTAATATTGGAAATTAGCTCTATTTTTAATTTGGCCTTTTTTAGAACGTTTTCATTACTATTCTTAGCTGTCCATGGTATTCTCAACATTCTTCTGTAAAACCATATTTCTTCAGACTGACTCCAGTGATTTTCTTGTCTGTTGTCTTATTGTCCATGATTCACATTAATATGTTAAGACTGGCTCTACATAACATTTAAGAACTCTTTTTCTTGTTTTCTATTTTCAAAACTGGATTGTTAAAAGATTAGCAAACATTATGTTTTCTCTATTATAAATATATACATATTTTTTTTTCAGAAACACGAAGGGCAAAGAGCGGTTACTCTAATTTCACTGCTTTCGATCACCAGTTCCTAACAAAATAACAAAAAACTACATAATTATCTTATAATAAGTTATCACCTGACAAACAACAAAGTAATCAATTATAAATTAATGTATTGATAACAGAGTATAATTTTATAAATGGTACAAATAACATAAATGGCTTATACACCTAATAAAGCTTATGGGCATATGCTGTTAATGCTCATATTTGGTAATGACCAATATAGGTATAATGCTGTAAAAATCACAACACGCCCCTGTCCTTTCTTAAAACTATTCAAGAAAAATAATTACGGCAGAGCTAACTAAATTATTATATAAACAAATTAATGAACTGATATCTGAATAATACTTAAAGTACCAATAAATTAATTAACAGAATAAAGAATCAAACCACTAAAGAAATATTTAACTTAACACCTAAATAAATAGCTAAATAAGTGGGTAACTAAATAAATAACAAAGCATGCAGACAACGTGTAAATAAATACTAAATAACTAACAACCTAACAACTGGAAAAATTGATGGACGAAGAGATAGAGGGTATCAAAGAGAAAAAATACCAGACAGCTTAAGAGAATGGCTTGGCAGAAGGTCAACAACAGAAATGATAAATAACTGTCGAGATCGAAAGTTTTGGAGAGACATGATCACCTATGCCAGCAGGCCCGGCATCTGATGATGATGATGAACATCCTAACAAAATCGCTACATATGGTTATGGATATGGAAGGCCCCGGTGTCACTGCAAACGAATTAAAATCCATAATTGCTCAACCGCCCCTGCCAGTGGAATCATCTGAATTAATATCTCATCTCCCCAAAAAAAGGTAGGTGTAGTCCCCACATAACAGTCTCAGCACACGCCAAAACACATAAGGCGAAACCTCACATAAAGTGAACACAACCGTCTGTTCCTTGTCAAACGGTATCATCATTCATCGTAAACACTCGGAATATTGAAACACGATTAAATGGCGGATGGCACGCACAGCTCACAGCTACATATATAAACTAACTAAATTATAAATGCCTTACCAAATTACTAAATAGCTATCTAGATAAATGCCTAACGAACTGCTACATTTCTAACTAGCTAAATAGTAAACTAGTTAATTAACCTCATTAAACTAAATAGACTTAAAACGAATAGAGTTTGTCTATAACTGTAGTGTTATATTTCTGATCCTGCTCAGGGGTATATATCAAACTGAGAAAAATAAAAGCTTCATGCATTCGTGATGTGTGTTGATCGTTGCTACGATCATCATTGCACACCGAACGAATCCATACGTGTTTCCGGTATCCACCTCGAGACTCTCGTGAGAATCCTGGACCACGTGTACGAACTCCATAGCACGGCCTGTGATCCACGGTGTGGGCATGTTTCTACTGACAGTTTGGCCCCATATTTATGGCTACTCAATTTTAAATACCAAAGGGATATTTAACGTGAAGGCGTGCACACAGGACCTCCTGTTTATTGCCGTTATCCGAGATGGCTAGACATCGGATCTCACTACCCAAGAGATCAACGGATGTGACGTCATACAGAAAACACGGTTTAATTTTTCCTATTTTTGAAATAAAAATATCACCACCGGTTCTGGTGGGGCTTGAACCCGGATCATTCCTGTCCTGAGGCTGACGTCATACCTCTATACTACACAGGCACCCTCCCCCATTTTTTCTGTGTTGTTTGGAGTTATCGTAATTACATTACAGGGGTAGAACACTTTGGCCATGCCTGGAGTATGACTGACCTGATTGGCTAAGTAAAAAAAAATGAAAAATCCCCCCTCCCCCCCCCCTCCCCATGTGGTCGGTATTACACCGTGCCTCCTTTCCCAGAAAAAAATGCGGTACCCATTAAAGGTCTTTATCGCTAAGAGTGAAAATGAGTTACAAGAAATGTTAGACATTATAGTGAAGGAAAGCAAAAATAAAGGACCTAGCCTTAATAGAAAAAATACAGAAGTAATGGTAGCAACGAAGAAAAAGACATGACATCAGTGCAAAATAAAGACAAGTGGAACAATATTAAAACAGGTAAATGAATTTAAATATTTGGGAACTTTGTTAACCTCAGACGGAAGATGTACAAAAGAGGTGAGATGCAGAATGGCTCAGGCAAAAGCAGCTTTCCAAAAAATGAGGAAGATACTACGCAATCCATTTTTGACAATAGAAACAAGAAAAAGAGTTCTTAAATGTTATGTAAAACCAGTCTTAACATATGGATGTCAATCATGGACAATAGGACAACAAACAAGAAAATCACTGGAGTCTGTAGAAATGTGGTTTTACAGAAGAATGTTGAGAATACCATTGACAGCTAAGAAGCGTAATGAAAATGTTCTGAAAGAGGTCAAAGCAAGAAGAGAGCTAATTTTCAATATTAGGAAGAAACAATCATCATTTTTTGGCCATGTAATGAGAAGAGAACAGCTGGAATATATTGTAACAACTGGGAAAATTGAGGGACGAAGAGATACAAGGAAGCAAATAGAAAAAATACCAGACAACATAAGAGAATGGCTTGGCAAAAGGTCAACAACAGAAATGATAGATAACTGTCGAGATCGAAAGCTGTGGAGAGACATGATCACCTACGCCAGCAGGCCAGGTACTTGATGATGATGTTGATGAGGATGATGATGATGATGATGATGATGATGATGATGATGATGATGATACATTCCAATCTTACATCTTTGCCGCATCACAAAGCTTTAAACCTGAACTCAATTAACAACCAGTCTTACAACAACTAAAAATGAAAAGAGAACTACTAAATACAATTCAAACCAGACAAATTAGATTTTTGGGGCATGTTAAAAGACACAGCAGCCTACTAAAAGTAATCTTGGAAGGGGAAAATAAAAGATGCAGAGGCAGAGCAAGACTAACATGGACGAGTAACATCAAAAGATGGACAAATCAGCCTATGACAACCTGCACTATCAAAGCAAGAAACAGAGCAGAATGGCGCTCCATGGTAGCCAACCTTCAATGCGGAGCACGGCACTCGATGATGATTATTATTATTTTGTAGGTGATGAACGTTTTGTTTTTTTTTAGTTTTGTTTAACCACAAAATGTCATCAAATTCCCTTACTCTAACCGACATGAGTTTGCCATCTTACGTTTTTTTTTGTTTTCCGATTATTGATAGGGGACACTCCTGGGGCTCCCGTTTTAGCCCCCCTATCAGGGTTATGTGAAGCCATTGGAGCAGGTGGTTGATGGTGTTGTGGGAGCAACCGACAAGTAGTGCCGGTTATGGTCCCCACACCACGATGGCAGGCAGAGGATCTCATGTATAGAGACAATGGCTGCGATCTCCGACTAGTACAGTCACTGCCAAGAAGGAAAGGAATGGCAAACTACCTTCTTAAATTGCCTGGAATAATCATGACAAATCAAAACATGTACTGGCAACAAACATCAGCTATACGAATTAACAACCAAACAGGACAATTCCAATATATAAAACAAGGAGTCTGTCTGTGTTCTGTCACCGGATTTGTTTTCACCTTACAGCGAATATATTATGAGAACAATAGTAGATAAAAAAGGAATTGAAGTCAACGGTCACAACATAAATAATTTGCTATATGCGGATGACACAGTCTTAATAGCAGAGACAGAGAATGAACTACAAGAAATGATAGACATAATAGTAAAAGAAAACAACAAGAAAGGTCTCAGTCTGAAAAGTAAGAAAACAGAAGTAATGGTTATATCGAAGAAACAATCCCCACCATCATGCAGCATAATAATAAACGAGACAAATTTGAAACAAGTGCAACGTTTTAAATACTTGGGCACAATAATAACATCAGATGGGAGATGCACCACAGAAATAAAAAGCAGAATAGCTCAGGCCAAAATAGCATTTCAAAAAATGAAAAATATCTTATGCAACAAATCTGTCTATAAAAATGAGAAAGAGAGTTCATCGGTGCTGTATAGAACCAATTCTTACCTATGGAAGCGAATCATGGACAGTAGACAAACAAATGAAAAGACGATTAGAGGCCACAGAAAGGGGATTTCTCAGAAGAATGTTGAAAGTTCCCTGGACAGCTAAAAAGACCAATGAGGAAGTTCTCAAAGAGGCCAACACTAAAAGGGAGCTCTTAAAAAACATCAGAAAGAAGCAATGAACATTTTTCGGGCACATCATGAGAAAAGGAAAGTTGGAATACTTGGTTACAACTGGCAAAATAAAAGGAAAGAGAGATCGCGGACGACAAAGAGAGAAAATACCGGATAGCTTGGTGTCATGGCATGGAAAACAGTCATCAAACAAAACAGAACTGTTACGATGCACTTTAGATAGAAGATTGTGGAGGGACATGATCACCTACGCCAACCGGTATGGCATATGATGATGATGATTATTGATAGAACCTAATGTTATATATGCATGAAAGACTGTAGTAGGTAATCAAAAACTTTAGTTGTAAAT